>SJYA01002726.1:4852376-4935701 GCA_006410615.1 Neotragus moschatus
TCTAGGCCAAAAAGAAGTTCTCTCTAGGAAACAAAGCTGGAGAGGGGAAAAATAGAGTTCCAATGGAGAATCTGATTAAATGAATGCAGCCAGTGCCGACAGAAGCACAGGGCATAACATCATGGATATTTTGATCCAGGGAGTATTAACCACGGGGAGAAAAGGGATTTACTCTTATTTGACAAAGTCTAAAGTTTTCTAGGTCACCACATATCCAGTTTTAGCAAAGTGACTTTCGGATCTCACACAACTATCTAATTTATCTTTTGGCTGAAGTTAATCTAATAAACTAGGAGGTCTTTAAGGACCAGGTTGACCCTGACCTGGATGTAATTATGTTCCACATCTTGTTCAATGAGAAAACTATTTCAGGATTAGACAGGCTTAAAAATAATGGAAGGATCATTTTCACAAGAACCCATACATTAGGTGGGGGGCGGGGAGAGGGGTAATCATTTTCAGACGTCTTTTCTCTCCAGCACTTGATTACACTCATTATGTTTTGATGTTAGACTTTCACACTGGTCAGCATTTGCAGGGACATGGAAAGACAGGCTAAAGAGACAGGTCACAAACACCACTGATTAGATGGGATAAATAATGTATTAAAATATGATGACATCAGTATCTCTAGATTGGGGAATTAGGGATATGCAACTCTGATCTGGAGCATCACAAGAAAAATTGTTCTGAGTTAGTGTCAAAATGTATAGGGAAACCCCTCACCAGACTACAGTAAATGATGACATCTGGAAAAATCACTCTCTGAATTATCTGATTTTAAAAAAAAATGGTGAATAACTTTAAAAAAATCAGGTTCTTCCTTTTTTTTTAGTGTCATTTATGCATTATTTGGTGCTGGAGAAGACTCTTGAGAGTCCCTTGGACTGCAAGGAGATCCAACCAGTCCATTCTAAAGGAGATCAGTCCTGGGAGTTCATTGGAAGGACTCATGCTAAAGCTGAAACTCCAATACTTTGGCCACCTCATGAAAAAATTGACTCATTGGAAAAGACCCTGATGCTGGGAGGGATTGGGGGCAAGAGGAGAAGGGGACAACAGAGGATGAGATGGCTGGATGGTATCACCGACTCAAGGGACAAGAGTTTGGGTGAACTCCAGGAGTTGGTGATGGACAGGGAAGCCTGGCGTGCTGCAATTCATGGGGCTGCAAAGAGTCGGAAACAACTGAGTGACTGAACTGAAATGAACTGAACTGATGCATTATTTATTGGTGATTCACCCTTAAATGACTCAGTTTAAGATGAATAACATTAAGATTACATTATGTGAGCTATAGTGAATTCAACTACAATTATATACTCATTTATCTTTGTTTTTGGTTAATCTCCTAAAGCCTTACATAGGCTTGATCAGAAATGTTTAATCATTCATAAATTTTTTTTTCATTTTTTTAGGCTTTTATTAAAGCTGTACAGGCACAAAGTCAAATAGTTTTGTAAAGTTATTGAAGCATATATTTTAACGAGTCAAGTAGTTCTTCATAAACATGTTTGGGGGAAGGTGAACTCAATTTATTAGATCCACTTTCAAGGGAAACACTGTTGTTTAGTTGCTAAGTAGTGCCTGACTCTTTTGTGACCCCATGGACTGTAGCCTGCCAGGCCCCTCTGTCCACGGGGATTTCCAGGCAAGAATACTGGAGTGTGGTGCTATTTTCTTTTCCAGGGGATCTTACTAACACAGGGATCATACTCGCATCTCCTGAGTCTCCTGGATTACAGGTGGATTCTTTACCATCTGAGGCACCATGGAAGCCCTTCAAGTGGTATACTTTAAGGGATAATAGACAATGTGGATGTATGGGAGATGATGGCAAAGACTCCAGGGCTTTAGCTTCTTGGTTAAAATACCCACCACATTTATTTTATTTTTTTATTTATTTTTTTTAATATGTACATTTTTATTTTATTTTTTTAATTTAATAAATAAAAATAATAAACCGAATATAGACTGATGATTCATTTCCCACACGATAGCACACATGTTTCAGTGCCATTCTCCCAAACCTTCCCCCACCCCCCTCAAAGTCCAAAAGTCCATTCCATGCATCTGTGTCTCTTTTGCTGTCTCGTATACAGGGTTATCATCACCATGTTTCTAGATTCCATAAATATGAGTTAGTATACTTATTGGTGCTTTTCTTTCTGGCTTACTTCACTCTGTATAATTGGTTCCAATTTCATCCATCTCATTAGAACTGATTCAAATGTATTCTTTTTAAAGGCTGAGTAATACTCCATTGTGTATATGTACCACAGCTTTATTATCCACTCATCTGTTGATGGACAACATTTATTTTAAAAGCTCTTATAAACATTCATATTTACATGAGTTGATATGTGGATCATCTGTCTTTATACAACTAAGAAGAATAATGCTTGAAAGTAAATTTAAATTTTGAACAAATTTTGCCAAGTTTTGATGAACTGCTATATAACTTGCTTTTTATTTTCAAACACAATTTAAATTTCTTCTTATTCTTAATCCAACAACTTAATTTTCTTCTTAAACTATTCTTTCTCCTTGACTTAAAATCTGATTTTTTCACTTGTTTCAACATTTCGTTTGTCTTAACTGTCAAAATTCTAAAATGATGCATTAACCTTTTAGTTCTTTCTCTGCTGTCTTCTCCCTGCCAACCCAGTGTTTCCCACGATGTCTCAAAAAATAGGTTTGAAGACAGTTATTTGGTTCAACACATTTTGTAAGAAAGTCATTGAGATCTATTTATGAGTTCAAATCAAATACTGAAATTTTCTGTTCTGGCTAAGCAAATACTTGGTGAGATGGAAGATAAGATATGTATTTATTATAATCCTCAAATAGTTTAATGCTAAAATTGTTATTTTTGCTATTAATTAATTAGCTTTAATTGAGGTCATTTAATTTCTTTACTTGGGGAAATAAAATACAGAATTACTAGATACCAGAACCATAATGGAATTCATTCTGTATCTGTTGCCACACTCTTCAAGTTTCCACTTGAAAGGTCCTTTAGAAGCTGTGATAGATTGCTTTTTAACCCACCTATAGTAAAATTAGAATTCAATGAGTTTTAAAACTGTTCAGTTCAGTTCAGTCACTCAGTTGTGTCCAATTCTGTGACCCCATGGACTGCAGCATGCCAGGCCTCCCTGTCCATCACTAGCTCTCGGAGTTGATGCAAACTCCTGTCCATTGAGTCAGTAATGCCATCCAACCATCTCATCCTCTGTTTCCCCCTTCTCCTCCCGTCTTCAATCTTTCCCAGCATCAGGGTATTTTCCAATGAGTCAGCTCTTCACATCAAGTGGCCAAAGGATTGGAGTTTCATCTTCAACATCAGTCCTTCCAATGCACACCCAGGACTGATCTCCTTTAGGATGAACTGGTTGGATCTCCTTGCAGTCCAAGGGACTCTCAAGAGTCTTCTCCAACACCACAGTTCAAAAGCATCAATTCTTTTGAACTGAAGAAAGCTCAGCTTTCTTTATAGTCCAACTCTCACGTCCATACATGACACTGGAAGAACTATAGCCTTGACTAGACAAACCTTTGTTGGCAAAGTAATGTCTCTGCTTTTTAATATGCTGTCTAGATTGGTCATTACTTTCCTTCCAAGGAGTAAGCATCTTTTAATTTCATGGCTGCAATCACCATCTGCAGTGATTTTGGAGCCCAGAAAAATAAAGTCAGCCACTGTTTCCACTGTTTCCCCATCTATTTNTTTTCTGGAATTGAGCTGCGTAAGTTGCTTGTAAATTTTTGAGATTAGTTGTTTGTCAGTTGTTTCATTTGCTATTATTTTCTCCCATTCCGAAGGCTGTCTTTTCACCTTGCTTAGGGTTTCTTTTGTTGTGCAGAAGCTTTTAATTTTAATTAGATCCCATTTGTTTATTTTTGCTTTTATTTCCAGTATTCTGGGAGGTGGATCATAGAGGATCCTGCTGTGATATATATCAGAGAGTGTTTTGCCTATGTTCTCCTCTAGGAGTTTTATAGTTTCTGTTCTTACGTTTAGGTCTTTAATCCATTTTGAGTTTATTTTTGTGTGTGGTGTTAGAAAGTGATCTAGTTTTATTCTTTTACAAGTGGTGGACCAGTTTTCCCAGCACCACTTGTTAAAGAGATTGTCTTTATTCCATTGTATATTCTTACCTCCTTTGTCAAAGATAAGGTGTCTATAGGTGAGTGGATTTATCTCTGGGCTTTCTATACAAAATACTTTTAAAAGTATCAACAACATTCTGTGTTACTTTCAACACCATTGTCCATTTTGACGTTGAAGGCCCCACTGTAAGAATGGTGACGGTACACGCAGCACAGTGTGGCTTCACTGAACAAACCTTGACAACACACAGTGACACCTTGCCCCAAGATTTAACAACTATGGTTTGGTGAAGCCCAACTCCTGTGAAGAGGTAACACACTTGGCCTCTCAAAAGACAGGATTTTTGTTGTGCCAAATTAAAAACAAAAAACAAAACACAGCATAAGAAATTAGCCAGAAGACAAAGTCTGCCATAGGCAGAAGATCATCAACCCCCAAACAATCTGTAAATCTTAGATCTGTTCAAAGAAAATCCGACAAACATTCTTAACAATTATCTCAGAAATTAACGTAGTAAGATTCTGAACCTAAGGAAAACAGCCTAACATATTATTTCATAAAGAAATGCATTCCTCACAAGCAGATTAAATTATTTCATAACCACGCAGCAGGCATTCTTAGGAGAGCATAAATCATTTTTCAGTTAGTGTCCTACTTGTTATCATTGCCACTATAGTAGTAATGTTAATCTGTAATCAGAAAGCTTAAAGAAAAGTGCCCACACCTATTTCAAGAAGTTATGTAACTTATCTGATTAATAAGGAAATAGTTAATGGATAAATAGATCAATGGCAGAACTGCAAAAACAAATGTGTCTTACACAATTTACTTTTTAAAAAATTAAGTATATATGATAAAAGGTCATCTAAAAATTTACATAACATTAAATTATTTTTAGAAGGCGAATGTCCTTGTCTTACTCTTACTTCATCAACTTTATACACAATGAATAAAATCTTGAATTTGAAATGTGAAACATGTACTTTACTCTTTTAAACAAACACTGGCTTTTGAATTAAAGTAAAGGGCTTCCCAGGTGATATAGTGGTAAAGAGTCCACCTGCCAATGCAGGAGACGCAGGTTTGATCCCTGGGGTTGAGAAGATCTTCTGAAGTAGGAAATGGCAACCCACTCCAGTATTCCTGCCTGGAAAACTCCATGGACAGAGGAGCCCTGTGGGCCACAGTCCACGGGGTTGTAAAGAATCAGATGCGACTGAGCACAATGGATGATTAGTGTTCTCCCGGTCCATCTAGCGCTTCATTTTTAGTTCTTAGAAGCTGTTGAAACTCAACTAACTACTCACTTGAAAAGATTATTTATGAGAATCTTATGGCCATTACCTCATATCTTGCCTATGAAAACAAAGATTTCAGCTGCTAGTATTGATATAATCAGCTGCCTCCTAGTTACTCTCCAAAACTGAGAAGAGGCGTTATTAATTCAGTCTCACTCTCTCTTCATTTTCACTAGTTTGCCTAATTTTCGTTTTCTTTTTTCTTCTAGGACTGTCTGATTAAGGCAGACCTTCAAATAATGCACAGGGTTATACAACAAATTTATAACTTAGAATCTGACTAATAATGATTGTCTATAAATAAAATTCTATTTATTCTTTTCTGATAATATACCTATTAATATGTATGAAAGGATGAAAGTCATTTTGTAATTTTAAAATCCATAATATTAAAATTAAACTATAAAAATGCAAATTAATAAATAAGATGTGCTAAATACATAAACTCACATTCTCTTGAAACACAAAGCAGCTCAGTAGTGCTGTTGCTTGTTCTGCAGACAGGTCATTGAAAAGGCCATTAAACATCATCTCAGTTAGAAGCAGCTCATCAGCACTGTACCACCACAGAATAAAAGAAAATAAACTCCAAATATCAGAATATAAAAACACATATATATACCCACACATCCTTAAGATACAGTTTTAAATTAAGACTTATCTAAGGAAATGGCAGGCATTTATGAATAAATCAACAGTAAATGTAAAATGGGTGTCTCATATAAAGAGCTCATCCTAACAAACACCAAAACAGATATTCATCAAAATAAATAATCTTTTCCTGACTCTCAGAATACCATAAAAATTAACCATCAGCATTTATTACCTAGGTTTAAGAACCTTTTAAATTGTTTGTAGCTCAATTAAATTTGAATTATTTTTTACAAATAACTTTAAAAAATAGAAAATGAAAAACAACTTTATCAGAAATCTTAATTAGAATGTATCCATAGCAGACACACAATTTGCAAACTCCCTAAGATTTCCAAAAGAAAAGTCACAAACCATCAAGCTTTATGGTAATAACTAATCAAAAACAAAAGTCAAAAGCTAAATATGGGTTCCTAATGATAAACAAGGTTAAGTTCCTAATAGAAAAAACACAAATAAGACCACTTCTATAGTCTAATGTGGGAGAGGCAGATGAGAAAGACAATAAGCACACGACAGCAATTTAGTAGAGGTTTATACAGGCAATTATGAAAAAGAAAAGTTAAGGAGACTAAAATCAATCTGAAGAAACTCAAAGCAAGTTTCAGGAGATCTTGAAAAAAACATGCAGGAATGGGGAGTGACGGAAAGGTCATGCTAAATGAAAGAAGCATGTGTGGGATGTGGCAACAGAAGGGATACACAGGAAAGGGCAAGAAAATACTCAATTATGGAATTTATTTTAAAAGCAACAGAGAATCACTGACAGACTTTTACCAAAGAATGACATGCTAGAATTTATGCTTTGGAAAGACAATTCTGAAAGCAAGAGAATAAAGGATGGGTTGCAGAAGGGATGCACTTCAGTTAGTGGCAACAGTTAAAACCGCACAGAGATAGGCGAAAACAATTGTGAAGATGCGGAAAGAGAGTAAGAAGGGAGGGGAGGAATCTGGGATGACTCCTCAGGTTTTGCCTGCAGTGGTTTTATTCTCCAAGATGGATCAGGAGAGGCAAATCTGGGGGAAAAGGAATGTGCTTTGATATGTGATATTGTTATCTTTATCTCTCTAAATATTCTTTCCTCCAAGACTAAATCTAGCTGCAGATACCCAAGAGAAATAAATCAATTATTTAATAATATATTAAATTTATATTAATTTAATAATTTAAAATAAATTTAAATTAACATCAATCTTAATTTAATACAATTATTGAATACTATATAACATCACAAAGAAATAATTCCAATAACATTAATCTTGAAATTTAAATAAGCAGATCAATGTTATAGTCTAAATTTAATCCTGCATAAATTATTAACTTTATAGTGCTTGCTGCTGCTGCTGCTAAGTCGCTTCAGTCGTGTCTGACTCTGTGCGACCCCTTAGACGGCAGCCCACCAGGCTCCCCCATCCCTGGGATTCTCTAGGCAAGAACACTGGAGTGGGTTGCCATTTCCTTCTCCAATGCAAGAAAGTGAAAGTGAAGTCACTCAGTCATGTCAAACTCTTAGCGCCTAGGTTTCTTTAATTACAAAGCAGGAAAGCTTAACTTCATCAAGGTTAAAGGAAAGCTATTCAATACAAGCCTGTGGGCCAAATCTAACATGAAGTGTTTTATATTTAGCTTGCATAAGAACCTAAAAACATAATTCTGAAATATTTTGTAAACATTTAAAAATCAAGAGATTTCATAAAAAAAAAAACTAGATATTTGACTTTTCTACCTTATACTCTGATATCACATTATTTTTTAATAACTAATTGGGGTTGGGTAGTTGCTGCCTCCTTTTGGTGGCCTACAACTGTTCTGTTGACCACAGAATCTTGGCCCCTGCAGATATCTGAGGTTGTACCTGAACTAGATAATCCACAAGAACGATATGAATAAGTCTTCATCAGGAATGTCCAAATGCATTTAAAAGGCTTGTAATTTTCTGATCCCATATATTAGGGCCTTGGTGAGTACATAAAAACTATTTTGAGATGTCTTTTATGGACTCACGGAGAATAATCGACTATGGCAAAATATCTTCAAAATGATGGCAGTCACAAGGGATCCTGAGCCAGAACCATCTTAAGGGCCCACTCTTCTAGAATTTCTGACGCACAGAAACAACCAAAGAGAATGAAATGACTTCTGCTTTAAGTCATTTAGCTTTAAGGTCATTTGTAATGTGGTAGATTACCAAATTAAACAGCTTATATCTAATATACAAAAGATTATATCTGATTTTAAGCTGTGGCATATAATATGCTACGTTAGCCCAAAACTTTACATAAAAGAGGACAATGATNATTTCTGACGCACAGAAACAACCAAAGAGAATGAAATGACTTCTGCTTTAAGTCATTTAGCTTTAAGGTCATTTGTAATGTGGTAGATTACCAAATTAAACAGCTTATATCTAATATACAAAAGATTATATCTGATTTTAAGCTGTGGCATATAATATGCTACGTTAGCCCAAAACTTTACATAAAAGAGGGCAATGATTTTAGTTTCAAGGTGGGAAACTGTTCGTAACTACAAAAAAATTAAAAGTATAAAAATTCATGTGTAAAGTAAGATTACAGTAACATCACAGTGCTATAAAATAAAGGGGAACATGAAAATACTAATGGTGTCTGCATTAATTAGGAAGATCCAAGATTTTTATTCTCCCTAATTTCTCAACTTCATGGCCAAAACCTGTATTTTAATATGAAAAGCACCAAACAAACTTTAGTATTTTCAAAACAGTTCTTTTTCCAAAAGATTAACAGCCCTCTTTTAAAATCAGTATTCCATTTTAGAATCACTTTTCTAGAACACCAGGTATTACCTGCTTATCTCACAAGCCACTCGTCCTTTCATCTCTATGACATCAGAAGATGTAGCAAATCCCAACCTCCTTAAAACACGTTTGCGACATTTAAGCTCATCCATTTGTAGGACAGTTCTTGCTTTCTTTAGTTCTCGCTTTGCGGATTTAATGTCTATTGCAATCTAAGGCATACAAAAGTAAAAAGAAGTTCAGTAATAAAGTAAACAAAATAAAAATTACATTTACTCATGAAATGAAACAAAAAATATTATATTGGGGGGAGGGGTGGAGAGGAACACAGCAGTTTCTTACTATTCCAGGATATTATACAAGAAGAATGATGTTATCTGAGGTAGCAATCACATCAGCTCCAACTTTTCATCCTTATGGAATTAGGGGCAACTCAAGAGAATAAGGAAAGAAAGATGAGTATCTGAATCTTGTGTTCTTTCTCTTTTAAGCCCTCAAACTGCATAAAAATCTGCCTAAAAGCTGGAAAATGATTTAGCAAAGAAAATAAGTCTTTATTCTGGAGACAGAGATGAAAACATAAAAGGAAAATGTTATTTTGAGGTCATATTTTAGGTTAGCTGTGTATTTAAATTAATAATATATAGAGATATTATATACTCATCAACTGTGACAGAGATGAGAGTACAAAGCAAGAAAACACTGGGATCCTAAAGTGGAGGCCTGCAGTTCAGAAAAACATTGACAGAAAGTTTAGGAACTGAGAAGCTGAAATTCAAAGACTCTGGTATTTTGCAGATGCTCTATTAAGCTTCAACTGAGAAGGCAACAACAGTGGTCAGTAATTGACATTTATTGACAGCTAACTATGAATCCGGATTCTTCAACTGCTTTACATTATTTCATTTAATTCTTACAGCAGACATAAATGTGCATTTTACAGATGAGAAAACTGAGGCAGAGAGAGATTACCAAGTGAACTGGTCAAGATCAGAGATAAGAGAGTAATAAAAGATGGGATTCAAACCCAAGCTGGGGATTGATGGGATTCAGACTCTAGAATTTAAACTCTTAGCAATTATTTACATTGCCATGAACTGACATGTCACAATGAATGCTAGGAGGATAAGAAGGAATGCTTTATATGTTACCTAGCATGCTACCTCTATGCCACCTGGCATGTTTATTAGGCCTATCAGAAAAAAAAATTATCTTCTAAAGTTTCTTTAGTTGAAGATGCACCTATGTTATTGGCATAGAAGATTGTGCTAAATACTCAGAGGCATACAAAGCTTACAGGTTGGTAGAAAAGAGTCTACTATTTAAGATTTTTACCTCAGTAATTTTTATACTGATTACATGCTGAAATGTATTCCAGATATACTGAGTTAAATAAAAATCTTATTAAAATTAATTTCACCTTTCATTTAAAAAAAATGTCTACTAAAGAATTTAAAATTATGTGAGAAGCTTGCATTATACATTATATGATGCTGTTCTAGATCTTTTTCTACATACCTTAAAAGAACACAGAATAGATTATCCATGTCTGTAAATACATGAATACACAGGTATAGCAGTTTCCCCCACAAAAGTTGGTCAGCTTCCTTTCCCACTTAATACAATCAGGATTTCTTTTCCAAAAAGTACATATACATTTACCTCATTCTTTTCAAGGGTCATTTTGATACCCATTGTGTGGATATTCATAATTCATGTATCTAACTTTCTACTGATGAACTCAGAGGTTGTTTATATTTATTTGCTTTTTCAAACAATGCTACAAGAACATCCTCATATTGCCTCACTTTGTAGAAAGCTGGATCAGAGGGTATGAAGACTTAAAATGTTGACAGCTGAGCAGTCAGATTCTGAAGGGCTTCCTAGGCAGGGCTAAGGAATGTTAAGTTTATTTTGCAGTCTCTAGAAGGTCATAAAATTGTTAACCCTTCATAGTTTTCTTGCAGTGTAAGTAAGGGGGAACAGAGGAGACACCTACTATAATCTCACAACAAATTATGGTTTCCTTTCAGTCTTTTCTGGTGTATGACTACTACTTAGCAAAAGTAAAAACAGTCCACATCAATTGTAGGTCTTACTTTTAGAACTTAATGCTCCTGCCTAAGCACTTTCTGCACGTATTGCAATCTTTATAACAAGTTCATTTAGCCATACTTTTAGCCAGACACTAGGGCCTTTTTGTTTTATTTGAGTAGCTCAGATAATCCCTTTCTCTAAGGCTTCAAGTCACATTATCCATGGATACTCTCCACTTATCACTCAACCAAACTCAGGTCTCTTTGTTCTTGTGCTGAAACTGTTAAGAGTTGATTCTCTGGTGTAGGGAGTAACTGGACACAAGGCGGGAGCTGCAAGGTCCTGGTGAGAGATGGGCAGGCTAGGATCATACAAGCACACTGAGCATACTCAAGCTTTTAATGTCTCAGTTTCCTCATTTTGAGAAGAAATCTTCATGGTGGGCCACAGCATAGTAGATATACTACATGTTCACTGAGAACATACTTGCTGTGCCCAACATGGCACAGGGCCACATCATGTTAGTTCACAAAAAGCTAGGAAGGGGCAGTGCTGTTAAAACTATGAGCTGAACACATTACTTTATTAGGCAAAGAAGTTTCTACTCATATTATTTATTCAATAAACACCAGGCATCTACTTTATAAAAACAGATCATTATGGGAGATATGAAAGAGTACAAATAAGCTAAAATGAAACACCTGAGCCTAAGAAGCTTAAAATCTAGTTTGTGAGACAGAAAGACAAACAGTAAGAGTGGCATGTGATAAAAGCTGAAAAAGCATAAAAGCAAAGACTTATAAACTTCAAGGAGAAAATGCTATTTGGATATACAAGAGATTCTAGTTGAAGAGAAGTGGATAGTAGAAAGAAATATGTTCACTTCAAAAAGCTTTTTCTAAACTCATTACTCAGAAGGCTGTAAGAATGCTTTAACTGGTTAGAGAACACAGCTAGTTACCCAAAAAAAGGTGAACTACTACTTTATACCACTAGACCAGCTATAATTAAAAACGCAGACAATAACAAATGTTGGGGAGGATGTGGAGAAACTGGAACTTTAATAAGCTGCTTAGAATATAAAATGGTGCAGCCACTTTGGAACACAGTTTGGCAGTTTCTCAAAAAGTTAAACACAGTTTCTCTATGACCCAGCAATTCAACTCAATTCCATCTAAGGAAAATGAAAACATATGTCCACACAAAAATTATACACAAATGTTCATAACAATATTATTCATAACAGCCAAGAAATGGAAAAACTCCAAATGTTCATCAGCTAATGAATGATAAACAGAATGTGGTATAACACATACATAAGGAATATTTTTCAGCTATAAAAAGGAATAAAATATAGATTCATGCTACAATATGGCTGAATCTTGAAGACGTTAACTAAGAAGGCAAACACAGAGGCCACATATTGTATTATTTACATGAAAGCTCCAGAACAGGCAAATCCATTAGGCAAAAATGAGATTTGCAGCTACCAGGGACTGGAGGGTAGGGAAATGGGGAATGACTGCTAACAGGGATGAGGTTTCTTTTGTGGGTGATGAGAGTGTTCTGCAGTTAGATAGTGGTTATAGTTGCAGACCATACTATGAATACACTAACAACCACTAAATGGTATGCTTTAAAGGGATGAATGTTTTGCTATGTGAATGATATCTCAATTAAAGTGATCAACTTTTTTGCTGGTAAGAATTGATAGCTAGATACGTTCTTGCTTTAGCTGATGAAACCAACAGAAAAATAAAATGAAAAAATATATATACTCTCTCATATAGTGAAATACATAGAATTCTATGATAAAAATGTTTCTGCCATACCTGTGCTTTTTTTTCACAAAGTGTATACACAGTTTCCAAATTTGGATCATTGTGAAGAGGATGAGAATACATTCGATGCTCAAAGGCCTCTACTTTCTGGATAACTTTTTTCAGTCCTTGATCCTGAATGCCCATGTCATCAATAGGGTCTAATAAGGGAACACCATCAGGAAAACGCTTCTGAACTTCCTGAAACAAAATATTTAAAATTCATTTTTCACCTCACCGATAATATTAGTTAAGACTAAGCTAAACCAGTATTTCCTTTTATGTTTTTCCTATGCACATAGACATGTATTATAATTCATTAATAATTCTAATATTTAGAATTTAGTAAGTTCTGGATGTGGCACAACTTATTGATAAAACCCATTACTGTACATTTACTGCTGTAACTTCCTGCCATTATGAATAATCCTGCATTGAACATCTCAAGTGTAAATTTTTTTCAATTTTCTGATTACTTCTTTGGGCTGATTCTTAGGGAGCATGGTACTGGGTTGAAAGACTTAAAAAGACAAACTTTTTAAGGGATCCAGATCCCTGTTGCTACATTTTTTTCCCCTAACATGATTTAACTATTAAACATGTGAATTCAGAGAAGAGATTGTTTATTACAGTCTGATATCCCACTGGAAGACTTTCAGGGCCTTAGATAGGCCTTAAACGTAATATAGGATTTGGTCAGTTAGAAATTTTTAAAAAAAGGTTGCCCACAAAACTTTTTGTAAAATTGTTAAGAGAATTATTCATTTTAAGAAGCCCACATATGGACCACAGCTTAAAAATTCCTACTATACACGAAAAGCATCCAGTTTTCTCAGATTTCAGTATATGGCCTTTGCTACATAGTAAATGCTCTTCAAATATTTATTTACTAACCAACTAATAATTTTCCATAAGACTATTTTATCCATGTATTAATCAAAAGTCCAGGCACATGATTTTATATATAAAAACTTTTAACACAATCTATAGTTACTTTCATGCATAACCAGTAAAGCAAATTTATTTAACATACAACAGTGGTCACGTTTTACTTTGTGGGCCCTCCTTTAGACTAACTTGTTGGTAGATTCAGAGAGGGCAATCTACATATAGACCTGCTGCCACTATGTTTGTTAAAAATAATTGCCACTGTTGGCAGTGTTTATAGTTTTTCTGAAAGAAAGCAATATATTTAAACGCATATCAATTGCCTTGTTATACAATCTATTTATATTTATATAAAAGTTATACTTAATTTATAAAATTAATGTGTATACCTGTATTGATTTTAGAACACTCTGTCTGTTGTCCAGTGGTCGAAGGTCTTTAGGGATGTAAAGTCTAACACTGCTGATAGCAGACAGGAGATGCACCAAAACTGGAACAACCTACCAACAGAAAAGTTACACAAATCACATCGCATATTTTCAAATTCTGCCATTTCTTAAATTTAGTTTGAATCCTTATAAGAAAACTGCATTTACATTATGTGACAGGTATAATAAGTGGATAGGGACCATTGTGGAAGCTTATACCTTAATAGAAACCATTATTTTGTTTTAAATATATTTATTTATTTGGCTGCACCAGCTCTTAGTCACAGCATGTAGGGTCCAGTTTCCTGACCAGGAATAGAACATGGGCTGTAGTGCTCCTCCATCCATGTATTTTCCAGGCAAGAGTACTGGAATGGGTTGCCATTGCCTTCTCCGTTAAAATAACATAGGAGACATTCAATATGGGTTTCTAATGTGGCAAACTGAATGTTTTGCACTTAATTAAAAGGACATGTAAATTAAATTATTTTAAGGAATTTTAGAACTTATTTTCAAAAGATTGGCTATTTTCAGTCATTATTTTCATAGGAATGCAAAAAAAAAAAAAAAACAGTATGGATGGAATAAAGTATAAAATGAAACAATCACAAATTAATGATAAACATCTTTTTAGCCCAGGTAAATTCCAGCTTCATTACTAAATTCTCTTTATCCTTCACTATGTCACTAATTATCTTGCCATAATTTGATAAAGGGATTAATCATCCTACTGGTTTTAGATGGCTATAACAAACCTTGAAAACTTCCAATTTAGAAATCATGAGAGTGTTTATTTTAATCACATTCAGGAAATCCAGTGATTATAAATATCTGAAATCTAGAAATGAAAAGTAAAGTACAAACCTGCATCTCTCCTTTCTCATCAGATTTAGCTGGCTTTGCAGCCTCAGTAGCTGAATTTTTCAAGCTCTCTTTGCTACAACGCAGAAGTACTTCTACTACATATAATGGATCCAGTTCACCAGAATTAGGCTATAAAAAAAAAAGGGTAAAAGTGTATTAATTTTCAAAAACTGGCACACAAATTACAAGTTGCATGTGTACAGTAATTATGTTCTTGCATTTAGCACTATGACTGGCATATACTACACAATGTTTCCTTCATGAAACGAAGCCTGTCCCTTTTCCTTCTTCAACATGCTTCACTGGATGAGAAAACAGAGAAGTCACCTGGTATGAATTTAAATAGTATGATTATTGTCACCTGAGATGCCATCATTAAATTTCTAACGATCAGCTTATTACTATAGTTCAATTTATGCTAGAATTAGAAAATGAAACCAAAAGAATGATCAGTATCGGAAACTAAATATGTATCTTCAAATAACTCTAATTAAACAAGATGAAAAATACACTGAGAGTAGATTATTTTAGTTTTTGATTCAATATTTGAATAATCTCTTTTGTATAAAATTAGGTAAATAGAGAAGTTATTTCTTTCATTGAAGTACAGTTTACGGTTTACATCTGGTGCCTCAGATGGTAAAGAAGTCTTTATTGCAATGTGGGAAACCTGAGTTCGATCCCTGGGTTGGGAAGATCCCCTAGAGAAGGAAATGGCAACCCACTACAGTATTCTTGCCTGGAGAATCCCATGGACAGAGGAGCCTGGCAAGCTACAGTCCATGGGGTTGCAAGGAGTCAGACACAACTGAGCAACTTTCACTTTCACAGTTTACAACATTTACAAAGCTGTATTCATTTCTGCTAAACAATTCAGTTATATATGCAGTGTAATCTTTTTATATTCTTTTCCATCATGGTTTATCAGAATATATTGAATCTAGGTCCTTGTGCTATATAGCAAGACCTTGTTGTTTATCCATTCTATATTAATAGCTTGCACCTGCTAATCCCAAACTGCCATTTCATCCCTCCTCTACCTCTCTCCTCTTGGCAACAAGTCTGGTCTCTATTTCTGTGAGTCTGTATCTATTTTAGATAGATTAACTTGGGTCATATGTTAGATTCCACATATAAATGATATCATGTTTGTCTTTCTCTTTTTGACTCATTAGTATGATAATCTCTAGTTCCATCCATGCTGCTGAGAAGGGCATTATTTCATTCTTTTTATGGCTGAACAGTATTCCATAGTATACACGTATCACATCTTCTCTATTCATTTACCTGTTGATGGAAATTTAGACTGTTTCCAAGTCTTGGCTATTGCGAATAATGAACACAGGGGTGCATGTATCTTTTGGAATTATAGCTTTGTTTAGATATATGACAGGAGTCAGACTGCTGGATCATACGGCAACTCTGGTATTCAGTATTCTTGGGCTTTCCTGGTGGCTCAGATGGTAAAGAGTCCGCCTCCAATGTGGGAGACCTGGATTCGATCCCTGGGTGGGAAAGATCCGCTGGAGAGGGGCATGGCAACTCACTCCAGCATTCTTGCCTAGAGAATCCCAGTGGAGAGAGGAGCCTGGCGGGCTACAGTCCATGGGGTCACAAAGAGGCGGACACAAATGAGCGACTAAGCACAGCACAACATGGCAACTCTACTTTTAGTTTTCTGATGAACCTCCATGCCGCCTTCCACAGTGGCTGCACAAATTTACACTCCCACCAAAAATACAGGTAGCTTCCCCATAAGGGGTAGTTATTTTGCTCGAGAGGCAAACAGGGAAAGAAGTGATTACTCGATCTCCTCCCATCCCTCCTGAACAGACTTATGCAAAAACTGTCAAGAAATACCCACTAATTCATGCTTACAACCTATTTCTGTACTAACCTATGAATTTGCCTAAGAACAGTAAAATATATCTCCAAAACAAATCAAAAGTATAATCATAATCAATTAAACCTCTGAGTACAATTTTCTTCAAAGAAAGCATAAACCATTTTCCAATTCAAAAGGGAAATTAGTTTTGTCTCAGCATGTTTTTTTTCCCCAAATATGATTATTTTTAAAGTTGGTGGGAATGCAAATTAGTACAGCCACTATGGAGAACAGTGTGGAGATTCCTTAAAAAATTGCAAATAGAACTGCCTTATGACCCAGCAATCCCACTGCTGGGCATACACACTGAGAAAACCAGAACTGAAAGAGATACCTGTACCCCAATGTTCATCGCAGCACTGTTTATAATAGCCAGGACATGGAAGCAACCTAGATGTCCATCCACAGATGAATGGATAAGAAAGCTGTGGTACATATACACAATGGAGTATTACTCAGCCATCAAAAAGAATACATTTGAATCAGTTCTAATGAGGTGGATGGAACTGGAGCCAATTATACAGAGTGAAGTGAGCCAGAAAGAAAAACACCAATACAGTATACTGACACATATATATGGAATTTAGAAAGATGGTGGTGTTAAACATGTACGCGAGACAGCAAGAGAGACACAGATGTGTAGAACAGCCTTTTGGACTCTGTGGGAGAGGGAGAGGGTGGGAGGATTTGGGAATATGGCATTGTAACATGTATGATATCATAAGGGAAACGGATTGCCGGTCTAGGTTCGATGCAGAAGGCTTGGGACTGATGAGTGGGGATGATCTGGAGGGATGGTGTGGGGAGGGAGGGGGAAGGGAGGGGGTCCGGATTGGGAACTCAGGTACACTTATGGCTGATTTACGTCAATGTATGGCAAAATGAGTACAGTATTGTAAAGCAAAACAAACTAAAAAATAAAAATTAAAAAAATAAAAAATAAAGGAGTTTTAAAACAATTTTCAGTGTAGTATAGATACAAAGCAAAGACAGTACGCTACCAAAACCACTTACAACATTACAGAGATATTCTCAAGTATTAGTATGGAAAATCGTTCCAAGCCTCCTTTTTTGCAGCATTAAATGAAAACTTGCTGTTACATTTATTTCCTAAGATGATAAAGCTTTTCTCAGCAAACGTTTTCTATCTGATAAATTAACAATATCATCCTTCACATGAGAAATATACTTCTGATAATCAAGACTGTAAAATGTAAAGAAACAACACGAAATATTGATGATACATTTTTATCTCCTTAAAATGCTTTAAAATACTTTCTTCTGAAGTATGCATTTTCTCTCTGCGGACAAAGAATGTCATGTCACCCGCCAAATGAGAAAACAAAGAATGGTGTATCCACTACCGACTGCAGCTACCCCTGATGGTGGATCCTGAGGGGAACTCAGGATGAAGACAGAACAGGCTGTCAGCCTTCAACCTATCAGCCTCTGCAGCCACCCCCACCCCAATGGTTCACTCTGAGGGGATTCAGGACAGAGAAAAACAGGACACCTAAGGTGCATATCAAAGGAACAATATGAATAAGCCCAGACTCTTGCATCTTCCCAAACACAGGGAAGTGTTAAATTCATTAACTGAAGGTGTCTGGTTTTCTTTAATTAACAGCAGTAGCTCGGACTACCTAGTTTTTGTTTATAAAAACTTGCGATGTATCTGACTCCATCCTTCCCTCTTCAAAACAATCCCTCAAAGCCACCTGAGGCCGTTTCTTTGGCTTAAGTCCTCTGTCCAAATTAAACAATTCTCAACTTCGAGGGTATGCATTTTTTTCCCCGACAGCAGTTTTGGTGACCAACAAACAGACTTGGAGTAAAGGACTTCTCTCCCTTGTCTGAATTCCATGAAGAGCCAGAGTCTTGGTACTAGCAGAAGTCAACTGGGTCTGTCTCCCTTCTTGGAGACAAGATATTTGGTAATAAATTCCTCTTTAGGGGAGTAGGTTATCTTTGAAACTCAGCTGAACAATATTGGGAATATTTTTACTCACTTTAGACACTGAGTGGGTTACCCTCAGTTGAAAAACACTAAGAAGGCTTTGCTCAGTTAAAAGACACTGAGTAAGACTGGACTGGTTAATGCTGTGGAAGACGGGCTTGCTGTTTTCCTTGAACTGACTCAGTTCAGTTCAGTCACTCAGTTGTATCTGACTGTTTGCAACCACNGCTGAACAATACTGGGAATATTTTTACTCACTTTAGACACTGAGTGGGTTACCCTCAGTTGAAAAACACTAAGAAGGCTTTGCTCAGTTAAAAGACACTGAGTAAGACTGGACTGGTTAATGCTGTGGAAGACGGGCTTGCTGTTTTCCTTGAACTGACTCAGTTCAGTTCAGTCACTCAGTTGTATCTGACTGTTTGCAACCACATGGACTGCAGCATGCCAGGCTTCCCTGTCCATCACCAACTCCCGGAGTTTACTCAAACTCATGTCCATTGAGTCAGTGATGCCATCCAACCATCTCATCCTCTGTCATCCCCTTCTTCCACCTTCAATCTTTGCCAGCATCAGGGTCTTTATAAATGAGTCAGCTCTTCACATCAGGTGGCCAAAGTATTGGAGTTTCAGCTTCAACATCACTCCTTCCAATGAACATCCAGGACTGATCTCCTTCAGAATGGACTGGTTGGATCTCCTTGCTATCCACGAGACTCTCAAGAGTCTTCTCCAACACCACAGTTCAAAAACATCAATTCTTCAGCACTCAGCTTTCTTTACAGTCCAACTCTCACATTCATACATGACTACTGGGAAAAACCATAGCCTTGACGATACAAACCTCTGTTGGCAAAGTAATGTCTCTGCTTTTGAATATGCTGTCTAAGTTGGTCATAACTTTTCTTCCAAGGAGTAACTGTCTTTTAATTTCATGGCTCCAGTCACCATCTGCAGTAATTTTGGAGCCCAAGAAAATAAAGTGGCCACTGTTTCTCCATCTATTTGCCATGAAGTGATGAACCGGATGCCATGATCTTTGTTTTCTGAAAGCTGAGCTCTAAGTCAACTTTTTCATTCTCTTTCGCTTTCATCAAGAGGCTCTTTAGTTCTTCTTCACTTCCTGCCATAAGGGTGGTGTTATTGATATTTCTCCCAGCAACACTGATTCTAGCTTGTGCTTCATCCAGCCCAGTGTTTCTCATGATGTACTCTGCATATAAGTTAAATAAGCAGGATGACAATATACAGCCTTGATGTACTCCTTTCCAGATTTGGAACCAGTCTGTTGTTCCATGTCCAGTTCTAACTCTTGCTTCCTGATCTGCATACAGGTTTCTCAAGAGGCAGGTCAGGTGGTCTAGTATTCCCATCTCTTTCAGAATTTTCCAGTTTATTGTGACCCACACAGTCACAGGCTTTGGTGTAGTCAATAAAGCAGAAATAGATGTTTTTCTGAAACTCTCGTGCTTTATTGATCCAGCAGATGCTGGCAATATGATCTCTGGTTCTTCTGCCTTTTCTAAATCCAGCTTGAACAACAGGAAAGGACCCAGCAGAAAGGAGCAGTGACCCCACAAGAGGCTGTCCTAGACTTGCCTGTGGGTGTCCGGGAGTCTCCAGCAGAGGCCTGGGTCGGTGGTGGCCTGCTGCAGGGTTGGGGGCACTGAGTGTAGTGTACATGCATGGGATCTTTTGAGAGAGGTCACCATTATCTTCATTAAAGTGAAAGTGAAGCCACTCAGTCGTGTCCAACTCTTCACGACCCTATGGACTGTAGCCTACCAGGCTCCTCCATCCATGGGATTTTCCAGGCACGAATACTGGAGTGGGTTGACATTTGCTTCTCAACTGGATCTTCCTGACCCCAGGATCAAAGCTGGGTCTCCTACATTGCAGGTAGATTCTTTACCAACTGAGCCACCAGGGAAGTCACTGGAGAAGGGAATGGCAACCCTTCTTGCCCTTCTTCCCTCTAGTAGTCTTGCCTAGAGGATTCCATGGACAGAGAAGCCTGGCAGGCAAACACGACTGAGCGAATAACACTTTCACTTCACTTTTACCTATTTCCTACTCGGTAAAGTGAGGGCTTCCCTTGTGGCTCAGCTGGTAAAGAATCTGCCTGCAACGCAGGAGACCTGGGTTTGACTCCTGGATTGGGAAGATCCCCTGGAGAAGGAAAAGGTACCCACTCCAGTATTCTGGCCTGGAGAATTCCATGGACTGTATAGTCCATGGGGTTGCAAAGAGTCAGATACAACTGAATGACTGTAGCCTGCCAGGTTCTTCTGACCATGAGATTCTCCAGGCAAGAATACTGGGGGGTTGCCATGCCCTTGGATCTTCCAAACTCAGGGAGAGAAACCAGGTTTCCTGCATTGCAAGCAGATTCTTTACCATGTGAGCCATATGGATACACAAAAGACCCCAAATAACTAACAATCTTACGTGCTCCAATTCAAAACTATACTACAAAGCTACAGTCATCAAAATTGCATGGCAGACACACAGACATAGATTAATGGAACAGAAGAGTTCAGAAATGGACCCACACTTATACTGGCACTTAATTAATCTACAACAAAAGAGGCAAGAATATACATTGAGGGAAAGACAGTCTCCTCAACAAATGGTGTTGGGAAAACTGGACAGCTATATGCGGAAGAATCAAACCAGACTACTTTCTTGCACTGTGCACAAAAATAAACTCAAAATGTATTAAAGACTTAAATGTAAGGTATGAAATCATAAAACTGCCAGAATAAAACGCAGGTAATGAAGTCTTTAACACTGGTCTTAATAATATTTTTTCAGATCTCTCTCCTCAGGCAAGGGAAATAAAAGCAAAAATTAAAAAAAGGGACTACATCAAACCGAAAAGGTTTTGCTCAGTGAAGGAAACTATCAACAAAACTTAAAGATCACCTACTGAATGGTGAAAAAGATCTGCAAATGTTATATCCAATAAGAGGTTACATGGCTCAGTGATGCAAAATCCTCCTGCCAACCAGGAGATGCAGATTCGATCCCTAGGTCAGGAAGTCCCCACTGGAGAAAGAAATGGCAACCAACTCCAGTATTCTTGCCTGGGAAATGCCGTGGACAGAGGAGCCAGCGAACTACATGCAAGTGAGATGAACTACATGCGAGTCCATGGGGTCTCAGAGTCAGACACAACTTAGTGACTAAAGACGGAGAAGGCAATGGCACCTGACTCCAGTATTCTCGCCTGGAAAATCCCATGGATGGAGGAGCCTGGTGGGCTGCAGTCCATGGGGTCACTAAGAGTCGGACACGACTGAGCGACTTCACTTTCACTTTTCACTTTCATGCACTGGAGGAGAAAATGGCAACCCACTCCAGGATTCTTGACTGGAAAATCCCAGGGACGGGGGAGGCTGGTGGCCTGCTATCTATGGGGTCGCACAGAGTCAGACATGACTGAAGTGACTTAGCAGCAGCAGCAGTGACTAAGAAATATACCACTTGATATCAAAACAAACAAACAAAAAACATAACTGAAAAATGACAGAGGAGCTGAGCAGACATTTTTCCAAAGATGACACACACATGGCCATTGGGTACATGAAAAGATGCTCAACATCACTAATCATCAGGGTAATGCAAATCAAAACCACAAAGAGGTATCATCTCACATCTGACAGAAGAGCCATTATCAAAATAGCAAGAAATAAGAACTTGTGGAAGAAAGGGAACCCTTGTGCACTGTTGGTGGGGAATCTAAATTGGTACAGCCACCATGGAAAACAATATGACAGTTCCTCAAAACGGTAAACATATAACTACCAAATGATCCAGCAATTTTGTTCCTGAGTTATTTATTTGAAGAAAACAAAAACACTATTATCCAAAAGGAAATGTGCCTGCACCCCTACATTCTCTGAAGCATTACTGTGTATCTTACAACAGTCAAGATGTAGAAGTAAGCCAAGAAGAGTCCATCGATAGAGGAAAGGATAAAGATGTCTCTCACACACAGAAACACATGGGAACATTACTAAGCCATGAAAAAAAGAATGATGTCTTCCCATTTGCGGCAACATGGATGCACCTGGAAGGAGTTATGCTAAATGAGATATGCCAGTAGGGAATGACAAATATGGGATTATTTCACTTAACTGTGGAATATGAAAAACAAAACTAATCAACAAACATAACCAAATGGTAACAAAGTCACTGATACAGAGAGAAGATGGTTGTCAGAGAGGACAGGCAAGGAAGGAGAGGAAAGAAGTAGGTGAGGGAGATTAAGAGATACAAATTTTCAGTTATAAAATAAATAACTCATAGGCATAAACTGTACAGTGTGGGGAATACAGCCTATATCTTTTCATGGTGACAAGTAAAAGTATCAAGGTGAACACTTTGAAATGTATAGAAAATATCATGTTGTGTAACAGGAACTAATAGTGTTGTCGGTTAATTATGCTTCAAAAACAAACTCAGAGAGAAAGAAATCAGATTTTTGGTTATCAGAGGCAAAGGTGAAGGAAGGAGGAATGAGATGACAGTAATAAAAAAATACAGAGTTGTAAGATAAATATTAGGGACATAATGTACAACATGATATATATAATAAACAGTGCTATAGGTTACAAATGAAAGTTGAGAGTAAACTCTAAGAATTCTCATCATATGGAAGAGTTAAAAAATTTTTTTAATGTTTCGACATGCAATGATGGGTGTTCACTTAATGTACTGTGATAATCATTTCATGATGTATATAAGTCAAATCATTATGCTGTACACCTTAAATTTATATAATGCTATATATAAACTGTATCTCAATAAAACTGACAGAAAACAAAAAATGCCAAGCAAATCAATCAACCAATTAACCGTCAATGCCCTGCTACTGCTTTCAAATGTTTAAATCCAGACCCAACATACTTAAAAATCTGTATTTTAAGTCCTTTTGGTGATTAATCTCAATACTTTGATTTTTCTCCTTCCCTTAACCTGAAGTGTTCTGCACCTGCTGCATACTACTTCCACCAGTAAATATCCATGAAATGATATTCTAATCAGTGTTTAAGGTTCTGTTTAAAACTTCAAAAGTTCTCTTCCTCCTCAGGTGCCATCTCAAACAACTCACACAGAATGTCTTCCTCCTCCTACTCTAAATGCACTCTGTTTATGTCTTTATTGAAGTTATTTCATATATTGTCATGTTATTTTCACTATTTGCTATGTTCACCAAATAAGTAAGTACAAGGATTCTGTGTCTGTAGTCAATGAATGCTTCATAAATTAGAATAAAATGAGACAATGAGTGTGACAATACTTTGAAAAAATTTTTTTGTATATTAATTGCTAATGAAAGTAATCTATGAAGATGGTAATAGTAAACTAAATATCCTTAAGAAGCTATTCAGTAGGATTAGCCACAGACCATTAACCAAAACACCTACCACAAACCTCGGAACTTTATTTCTCTACAACAAATGGCATCAGTATCTCAAATTTCCTTTACATATTTCAGAACTAACTTTCAATTCCAAAGCTTAATTCTCAATTACCTTTACACAAAGGTGGGATTAATAAGTTAATGATAACAAACGCATGAAATGGTCAACCTTAAAACACAGTAAATGTCACTTTATGCAAACCTTTCATTTAAAAAATAAGGAAAAATAGGCATGGAGATACAAAATGTCTTGCCTGAGGTCACTTAGTTGGTAAAGAAAATAGACAGGAAGGCTGATTTAATTGAGGTGATCATTCTTCTAACATTATTAAAATTACCCTTGATTTTATGTATGAGTGACATTTTCTAAGTATTTAAATAATGACCAAAATCAACTTTATTATTGCCTTCATATGAATTAGACAGAATAATTAAAATTGACCAGCTTTCCTAAAGTCTTGCTTTTAAGTCTCTGATATAGACCCATATCAAAATTCTAATTTTCAGTGTCAGATGGTAATTTTTTCTAATATTCAATTTATAGGAAATGTATAAAAAAGGACTGGTGAACTCAGAGAAAAAATGTAAAACAGTCATGAAATTAAAATTTGTGATAATGTTAGGAAAATAACCATATCACTTTAAGGATAAAATCTATGATTAATTGAAAAAGTAATTCCTTATATAGACTTTATTATAGCTTCTCTTAAGGTAATGCTATTTCTAATCTGATTGATTTTCTGAATCTGAAAAAACATTTCACTAAAAATTTATATACAATTCTACTTTCAGGACAACAGCTTACCTTAACATTGGATTTCTTTGAGAAATTCACTACTACACCCCAACCAAAATCATCTCCTTCATTCTTCACCTGAAAAGAAAGTAAAGCAAGTACAAAAAGCGTATTTATGTTAAAAGGCAATTTAGATGTCATGCCCACATTATAGGCTAATAAAACATTCTGAGTTTTCCTGATAAAATTCTTTTTAAAGATCTCTATTAAACTTAAAAAAAAAAAAGACACTGACACTACAGAAAGAAATCACTGCCAAATTTCACAGGCTTTCCAGGAAGCAACAGGAATCTCGGTTGGCAAAAAACTGTGAAAAATGGTATCTTGTATTTGTTTGGAATATATGTGAAATCTTTGATAACTAATGAATTCATCCAGGTCTTAAAATTGCCTTATTCTTGGATAGCATTTCTTAACTAGAAAAATTTCATATTAATTCCAAAACTGTCTACTTCAGTTTATATTCCCCCAACCAGTAGAGATTAAAAGGCCTTCAAATGACCCCTCCTTCCTTAATCAGTATCATGTGAAACACGTTAAACAATAAAATTAGTACAGATCAACTACTGTAGCAGGAAGCATCTACCTACTTTACTTTATCTAAAAAATACTAAATATTGAAAATTTTGTAATAAAAATGACATACCTTTACCAAACGACCTGGCTGTAGAAAGGGTAAGCAATATTTTGGTTTGTGAATGTATTCTTCAATTTCTTTACCCAATTTGGCAAGCTGCTGTCTAATCTTGTAGTAGATTACTACACTTTCTTCATTTGGTATTACTATTTTATTATACTGTTCTTCTGAGTTCTTTACCTCTATAAATAAAACACATATACAGTATCAAAAAATACATCTTATGTAGATTATACCAAGGACAAATGTTTGACTACTATAACTGTAGGGATTGTACTACTACATATCGCACAGATTAAAAGCTTTGAGGAAAAGATTCAGAGACCCCCATAAAGCATGTTGCCTAGTTTCTCCCTTCTCTTTAATAGTTCTTCAGTCGCACAGGTACCATTTAGAATGCTCAACAGTTATATGTGGGTGTTGACTTCTCTAGTTGAATAGCACAGAATATTTCCACAGAAAGTTATATTGAGCGGTACTATTTTGGATCTTCTAATATGGCACTTCGACTCTGCAAAAAATCCATTTTGCTAATTTCATTAGGCTTCCACCATCACCTGGTACTATGTCTCTAAAACAGAAGACAAGAAGTTTAACTAGTTATCTCTCTACTCAGTCAATGGCTAAAACACTAGCCTTTTAGCAATTGTTCTTTTAGTTAATCTGAACATCGATGATGCCATCTTTCACCTAGTGCAGACCCACCTTCCCTGCTCATTTCCACTGTGAACAAACAGTATTTTTATTGGTGTAAAACACATATAACATAAAATTTACCATTAATGACAGACAGTATACTCACAATATATGAAACCATTACTGTTAAGTAGTTTTAGAATATTTTCACTACCCCAAAAGAGAATTCCATACCCTTTTAGCAAACACTCATTCTCTCCTCCCCCTAGACCCCAGCAACTTTCTGTTTGCATGAATTTACCTATGCCAGATATTCTATATATATAAGGAATCATACATCATGTGGCTTCTGTCTTTGGCTTCCGTAACTTAGCATAATGTTCTCAAAGATCTGACTTCCCTGGTGGCTTAGACAGTAAAGCATCTGTCTACAGTGCGGGAGAGCTGGGTTCAATCCCTGGGTTGGGAAGATCCCCTGGAGAAGGAAACGGCAATCCACTCCGTACTCTTGCCTGGAAAATCCCATGGATGGGGGAGCCTGGTAGGCTACAGTCCATGGGGGTTGCAAAGAGTCGGACATGACTGAGTGACTTCACTTTCACTTTCTTTCTTTTCTCAAAGATCATCCATGTTTTAGCATGTATCAGTACTTCATCCCTTTTAATGGTGAAATAACAGCACTCTATATGGGTATACCATTTTGTTTAACAGCTGATGGGCATTTGGACCATTTCTACCTTTTGGCTGTAACGTTGCTATGAACTTCCACACGCCAATTTTTGTTTGAACATATGTCCAATTCTCTTGGTTATGTAGACCCGTGAGTAGATGGCACCACTGGGTCTTATGGTAATTCTATACTTAACTAACCCATCCTAGTGAGTGTGAAGTGGTATCTCAATGTGGTTATCACATGCATTTCCTTAATGACTAATAATGTTGAGCATCTTTACATGTACTTATGTGTTTTTGTTGGAGTAATGTCTATTCAAATCTTTTGTCCACTTGAAAATTAGATTTTTTGCTTTTTGTTGCTGAGTTCTAAGTGCTCTTTATATAGTCTACATACCAGACTCTTACCAGATGCATGATTTGCAAGTATTTTTGCCTACTTCATGGGTTTTCTTATTACTGCTGGTGTATGTTTAAGTGCAAATGTTTCAAAATTTAGACAAAATCCTATTTATTCAATTTAGACAAAATCCTATTTATTCAATATTTCTTTTGTTTCTTGTACTTCTGGTGTCTTATCTAAGAAACCACTGGGAAATAGAAGTTTATGAGGATTTATACCTATATTTTCTTCAAAGACTTTTAAGGTTTCAGCTATTCTATTCAAGACGTCCATCCATTCTCAGTTATGGTGTGGAGTAAGGGTCCAAATTCACTTACTGCATGTGGCTATNACCACTGGGAAACAGAAGTTTATGAGGATTTATACCTATATTTTCTTCAAAGACTTTTAAGGTTTCAGCTATTCTATTCAAGACGTCCATCCATTCTCAGTTATGGTGTGGAGTAAGGGTCCAAATTCACTTACTGCATGTGGCTATTCTACTGTCCTAGCAGCACTTATTAAAAATCCACTGACACAGGGGCTTCCCTGGTGGTTAAGTGGTGAAGAATCCGCCTACCAATGGACAAGACATGGGTTCGATCCCTGGTCCAGGAAGATCCCACATACAGCAGAGCAACTAATGAAACACGCTACAACTCCTGAAGCTGTGCCCTAAAGCCTGCAAGCCACAACTACTGAGCTCACATGCCCCAACTACTGAAGCCCACGCACCTAGAGCCCATCTGGGTGACACGAGAAGCCACAGCAATGAGAGCCCATGCACCACAACCAAAGAGTAGCCCTGCTTGCCACAACCAAAGAAAACGTCCGAGTAGCAACAAAGACGCAGCAGAGCCAAAAATTAATCCCCTGGCTCAACAGTGGGCAGCAAGTGCAACGCTCTTCTCTACAGTTCTTCTTGCACTTGACTTCTTTCTTAGAAAAATCAAAAAGAGCAGTAACAACATTCTTTTATCCCTGGCCAGACCCCATGCAGAATATACAATTTACCTTCGAGCACCACAATTTAAGAAAGATACACTTAGACATTTATAAAGCTGGCTGGAGACTGGACATGTAAGGAGACCCAGAGTTTGAAGACTACTTCCTCCTCCTCTAAGCCTATTTACTTTTATTAATTGCTTATTTTTAGTGACACCAGAGTCAAGATGCTGCAAAAGTCTATGTAAGTATTGAGACGTGCTCTTTGCATTTTTAAAAATTTCTTTTCTTTTTTCTTTCGACCTCTAACTTCTGGTCTTTGAGATCCTCTGAGGCATACTGCATCATCCTGGTTATTTTTAATGAACTGCCCTACTTCTTACAAGAATCATGTTCCTTTCATTTGAGAATAGAAGGCTATTCTTAACACATGTTACAGCAGTAAACATAATCAGAAAAAGATAATTTTTAAACACTGGTAGGCTCAAGTCAATAAGAGGTTCTATGAGAAGGAAAAGTATACACTGAGATGCTAATCTTGCTGCCCTACCAAAAGTTACAAAGTAACATTGTAGGTATCAGTAGAATACTAAATAAGCACTGATAGGGGTTGTTTATGGAGAGATGATATACATAAAGACTCTGCCTGAGGCCCCCATCCTCCACTCCAAAGCATTTCTGTTCTCAGACTACTTAACTAATGAATCAAAAGTTGGAGAGACATTTTAAGAAACCACATGTGTTTTGTAAGTAGGACTCTAACTACAACTGCATATCACTCTAGGAAGTTAATTTAGGTGCAGCCTGCTTTTTCCCAAATTAAGGACAGTATCTCTTTCTAGCCAATCAAAAAGTAGAGGAACCTCAGTATAAGTTGGTTTCCCTGCAGTGTATTGCCATAAGAAAGCCTCAGTATCTTAGAAAACAGCATGTGAGATATGCCCATAAACTCTTAGGACAATTTCCAACCAATTTTCCTCTTTTGAGGAAGAGAGATGGTGGTTCCAAAAATATATTTGTATCATATAAAACGTGCAATAGATAGAGCTGTGAGAGATGGAGAAATGAAATGCTACCCCAAATACTGAGCAAATTTTATGAAAGGTTTAAGTTTAAATGGCTTTACTGATCTATGGCATTACTAACACTAATAAAATAGGTATTTACTGACCATTTAACTTAAATGATCTTATTTAATTTTCATGAGTTGAATGAACTAGGTATTATTCCAACTGCATAAAAAAGCAAACTAAGGCTGGTAGCTCAGTTGGTAAAGAGTCTGCCTGCAAAGCAGGAGACCTAGGTTCGACTCCTGGGTTGGGAAGATCCCCTGGAGAAAGAAATGGCAACCCACTCCAGTATTCTTGCCTGGGGAATCCCATGAACATGGGTCACAAGAGTCAGACACAACTAAGTGACTAAGTACAACACAACAACACAAGGCTGAGGTAGTCTGGATTTAAACCCAGGTCTGCCAGGAGCCAGCACAAGGAATCCCACCGATGACAAGGTCATGTGGAGAGGCCTGATGGGCAAGGCGAGTCAGGCCTCAGGGCTTCCCCCTGGTATTTATTTCCTAAGCAGGTACCCCAAAAATAAGAATCGGCCTGCCTTATTGTACTGTGCTTTTCCACTCTTCTGACACACTCTGGAAAAAGTTAACTTAGGGCTTCAGTCTTCTGCATTTGAAAGGAATGTTTCAGTTCAAATCCCCTCGGATAACTCTCTAGCTTGCCTAACAGGTTCCCCTGGAATTTTTACAGCTTGTGAATTGTTTACAGCCCCCCAACCACGAGAGGCACAAAGCTTAAAGCATCTTAAAGATACAGAGTCTTTTCTAAAGAGCTAAAAATCATATTGGTGACGGATTTCACTGTTGACTCAATGATTGCTGCCAGGCCTCCATATTCTTTATCTGTTAGGCACCTGGGAGGATGTTAATCAATGTAAACGGGATATGGAAAAAGATATATAACAGTTTTGACATTAGCAACACTAGACTTTTGAGTTAATTACTTTTCTTTTGTTATAGATCACTGTATTCCTTTTATTGTTATAAATCGCTGTATCTTTGCTAGGTAAGAATGTAACTTTATTTAGTGTTTTCTGAGAGTGGCACCAGACTTTGGGAAGAACAACACAAATGAGTCTTCTGGTTGACAAACCCTTATTACAAAAAGGCTGTAAAATGTTAATTGGCCCTTTTGGCCGGAAGATGAAGTAAATCACCTAAGACTTGTGTATACAACTAGGTATGCAGAGAGAAAAGCCTGGTTTTGATAGGAGTCTGGGCTGCTAACGCTGCATGATTTTGTATTACCCGTTGATCTCTATGTACAATCAAAAAGGTAAAAAAGGCCTTTCTAGACAAGAGGCTGGGCCAGTCATTGGAAGGTCTGGTTTCCCCCGTGTCTCCTATTTACTCTAATTTCTGGCTGAATTCCCATCTGGGGCATGGAGGCTCGCCATGTCTACTTACTTGCCCCGGCTTCTAAGATCCATAAGAGAGGGAGCCCAAGACGGGGCACTCTCCGATATTCAAACAGATGCCGGTAGCCTAACGTAGATAGTGCAAGTTCCTTGTCTGGAACTTTATTAGTTCTCCACGTAAACCTAGTTATTCACTCTCTTTTCTCCACTAAATTTTCCTACTATACCATTATTTCCTAATCTTATATTTCTAAATAAGTTTTTCCTCACCTATCTGTCTCCCCTTCGAATTGCCCTGGATCCACCGGGGCTGGACCCCGGCACAGGTCTAACTCCACAGCTCTTGCTATTTAACCATGGCATTATCTATTAATGAATAAACAAAAAGATTAAAATTAAATCTGAATATTTAAGAATATAAATAAAGAACCACATTTATTTAAGAATGTATTCCAATACCAAACAGCAAAGTTCAACAAAGCAAAACCACAATTACTTTCCCACCAACATAACTGAGAAAATACTTGGAGAATTCTGCCAATATCTTCTACTGTATCTGGGATATTTCCTATGGAATTACACAAGAATAATAAAAAGCGAAGTTTAGAAAGTAATTTACCAAACTTTACCAAATAGGAAGGTTTGGGGAGGGATAAATTGGGAACAAGGGATTAACAGAGGTACACTACCATATGAAAAATTAACAACAGAGTTTTACTATATAGCACAGGGACTATATTCAGTAACCTGTAATAAACTATAATGGAAAAGAATTTTTAAAAAAAGAATATAGATTTATACATATACATGTGTGTATAACCAAATCACTTTGCTGTATACCTAAAACTAACACAATATTATATAAATCAACTATATTTCAATTTTTAAAGTATTTAATAACTGTTCAAATATACTATTTTTATAAAGAAGGAAAAAAAGCAAAAGTAAGTGCACCAAGGTACACCCTATTTCTTTTGGTTATTCAGTCTGTCTGGCTGTATGTGTATGCACAATTATCTTAATCATGAATGACAGACAGTGCTAACTGTCTTGGAGGAATATTTTAAAGTTTCAATTCTTTTTAGTGAAAATATTTAAGGTGGCTTGTAACTATATACTTGATTCAACAACAGCCATTTGAAATTTCTATGAAGTAAAATTAATGACTTTCCTTCTTCAGTATCAATCTAATTTCAATACCTCCTTAATTTAAACCCAAATCCACACTGTACTTAAATTCTGTTGATTTTTAAATTCTATTATCACATTTCATTTTTTGCATGAAGACAGATTTATAGCTCCTTTAAAAAAGTCACAATTCTTTGAAACAAGAATCATCCTTTCTCCTTGCTAAGGCTATGGCTTATTATCAAGACAAACTGTATTAAATACTTAACAAGAAAATAATATTGGGTTGGCTAAAAAGTTCGTTTGAGTTTTCCTGCAATGTCTCATGGAAAACTGAACAAACTTTCTGGCCAATCCAAAAAAATGTAAAGTGATCTAAAATTATATATTTGTGATTAATTTTATATGATGTGTATTAAAGATTCAATCAATGGCTTTGCTNAACTGTATTAAATACTTAGCAAGAAAATAATATTGGGTTGGCTAAAAAGTTCGTTTGAGTTTTCCTGCAATGTCTCATGGAAAACTGAACAAACTTTCTGGCCAATCCAATAAAATGTAAAGTGATCTAAAATTATATATTTGTGATTAATTTTATATGATGTGTATTAAAGATTCAATCAATGGCTTTGCTTCTGGAAATTTAAGAAAGGGCTTCCCTAGTTGCTCAGATGGTAAAGAATCTGCCTGCAATGCAGGAGACCCAAGTTCGATCCCTGGGTTGGGAAGATCTGCTAGAGAAGGGAATGGCAACCCACTCCAGTATTCTTGCCTGGAGAATCCCATGAACAGAGGAGCCTCATGGGCTACTGTCCCTGGGGTTGCAAAAAGTTGGACACGACCAAGCAACTAACACACACACACACACACACACACACACACACATATTATTCTTAAAATAAGGTAGCTCAAGTGTTTTCTCATCCATGTTTGGCAGATAAGTTACTGCTGCTGCTGCTGCTAAGTCGCTTCAGTTGTGTCCAGCTCTGTGTGATCCCATAGACGGCAGCCCACCAGGCTCCACAGTCCCTGGGATTCTCCAGGCAAGAACACTGGAGTAGGTTGCCATTTCCTTCTCCAATGCATGAAAGTGAAAACTGAAAGTGAAGTCGCTCAGTCATGTCCGACTCTTAGCGACCTCAGGGACTGCAGCCTACCAGGGTCCTCCATCCATGGGATTTTCCAGGCAAGAGTACTGGAGTGGGTTGCCACTGCCTTCTCCGAGATAAGTTACTACATCTACTCTTATAATCAAAAAGGGACGATCCATGCTTTAATAAAAACAGCATGGTTTAGTTAGGAACAGAACCAAGATTCTAATCTCAAACCTGTCATCAATCAAATGTGTAACCTAATATACTGATAACTTCTCTTATGCCTTATTTCTTTTACAGCTGTAAAATGATGCCAAAGCTTGTTCCAGAGCTATAGTTTGTAATGAAGATGCTTCTTTTAATTAAGATGTAAGAAATTAAGAGGAAAGAGTTATGATCTTTCATCTAGGTAAGGGTAAAAAAGAAAATGTGAATTTAACTTACTTCAATGTTCCAAGTCTTTTTCACTTTTTTAAGGCTCACTATTATACTTTGTCTACTTTTAGCTACATGAAAATTGAGTGGTAGTGTCCTATCTACTTTTGATGGAAAGGTACTGTTGCCTTTATTATTAAATAACTCACAGGACATTTACAAAGTGAAATTATGTAGTCATTAAAAACTACACTTTCAAAGGATACTTGAAATTAACTTTAAAAAGCCAGAATGAGTGAGTCAGTGAATGTAAAGCATTTAACAGAACGCTAGGCATATGGTAAATGTTTAACAATTGATATTATAAATAGCATTACTGTTATTACCAAACCACTGTTAAATCTGACTTTGAAAAACAATATGAAAAATATCTATGAAAAAAAAGGGAGAACCCAAAGTGTTATCAGTTGGCTGTGTGGCTGTCTGTGAGATCACAACTGAGCTTCAATTTCCCTTGTATCTTTTGCAAGATCTGTGTTTTTTTTCTTTATGACTATGCATTATTTTTACAAGATTTACCCAAACCAGCGTTTTAAATTTTTTTTCTATTTTAGATTTGAATCAGCTCTAAATGATGATCAGCCATGATATCTTCTAAAATAAGGATCAACACACAACACAGAACTCTACTTGAACATAATTACCCACAGAACACTTACTTTCGGACTTTAGAAAGCATTATCTTAATCATTTTGTTATATCATTTTGTTATATCATTATTCACAAATGAATTACTATGTGATACGTCTATAACAATAAATTATACTACATTTGAATTAGCAGCATCATGTTCTGACAGGGTTTTCTTACTTTCATTTTAAAATTTTCCAGGTGGAACATTACTGTACTTTTATGTAAGGACCAATTCTTGGCTTACCAAAAAAAAGCCAAGGGCCAAAGCAGTCAATAACACATCCACCTTGCTATTTAGCCTACCCTCGCTATAAAAAGCTATTATAGAAATTTTATACTTACTCTCTACTACTCCTGGAATTGCTCTATAATGCTGAAACTGGTAGAAGGATTTTTCCAACATGTACTCAGGATTAATTTCTTCTACTCGTAGCAAGTTCAAAACCATGTTGTAGGTCAAATGGAAAGCACTATTTAGAGGATCAGCCGAGCCCTAAGAGAGAAAAAAAACATGTCAATGCTGTTTTTCAAATAAATTCACACAAACATTTTAACCTCAAACTGCTTAATAATTTAGTCTACATTAAAGAATACTATAGAAACATACTAATTTCCTTCTTTTAAATGACCCACACAAAGTTGTAAAAGAATAGCTTTTTGGGAAAGTGAAGGGAGGTAAAAATCACTAAATAAGACGGTAGCAGTTAATATACTACTGGCCAAATACTAGCTGTCTGCCTTCTAGGCACTTGACAGGATTACACATCTTGCCCTCAGTGTGGAGGGCAAATCAGGTGTAGTGATATATCACTTCCTGGCCAAATATTTAATTGGTGGTGTGAAAAGCTGTATTTCCCCTCCTGGCACACTGATTGCTAGTATTCAAGACAGTGGTTTCTCTATCAGCTTGAATCCATAACCAATAATAAGCTGAGTCTCCTTTGTAAACCTGCGATGAACAGGTTAAGAGAAACAAATCTTTAAGTTATGGAGATTTAGGTTTGTTATAGTAGCATAACCTAGCCTATGTTGACAAGCACACTAAATTTACTTCAGATAAAAATGAGCTATCTGGAAACTCTCAGTTTCCTGGAATGACATAAAACTTTCCAGTATTTCCCCAAAATTTATAGATCATTCTTTATCCACACTTTGACAATTCCTCTTTCTCTCCCTAACTGTAGCTATTACCAAAGAAGGGCCAGGCAAAATAAAACATTTATCACAAAATAGTGTGACCTTAATTTGCAATATGGTTTATATCCAAAATACTTTCTAAAGATCTAAACTTTTCTTACAGTGTTTCTTCAGGAATACTACTTTCTAAATGCAAATACGTTCTAAGGTTGAAAATGATTATGTAGTTGTATAGGAGAAATGACCAACTTCTTAAAGACACATGCTAGAATACTTAGAAGTGTCACAAAATATTCATATCACTAAATGGCATAGCAAAATATGCAAATACTCTTAAGGTAATCAGGAACTTTTAAACTGCAATCCATAAATCCATAAATCATTGCATTCAGAATTATAAATATACGCATACAGGATTTTATGACAATGAGTAGAACTTTCAACAGTCTCAAATGATCATATTCCTTAATTCCTGAAAAATCAAGAGCCATTTACCATAGGGGGTTAATAAGTCCCTAAAAGCCTTAATTTGTATCCACTTTCCTAGAAAATAGAACTAAAGGGAAATGTGGAATTATATGAAAACCACATTCTTCAGAAAGAGGAATGAAAGACAACTTCCATCTACTTTGTAATTTTGCAAACAGACCAACTTTTTATTATTCTTTTTCCTTTCTACTCTTACTACTTTTAAGAAATTTGATGCTTCAATATTATAAGAGCTTATTTCCAACCTCAAGCTCTTTTGTATTCCAGCTGTTGCAGAATACACCTATCTGAATTCTCCATCACATTAAACTCAACATAGCACTGTAACCGGAGAAGACAATGGCAACCCACTCCAGTACTCTTGCCAGGAAAACCCCATGGACGGAGGAGCCTGGTAGGCCTGCAGGGTCCACGGGGGTCGCTGAGGGTCAGACACAACTCAGCGGACTTCACTTTCACGTTTCCCTTCCATGCACTGGAGAAGGAAACGGCAACCCACTCCAGTGTTCTTGCCTGGAGAACCCCAGGGATGGCGGAGCCTGGTGGGCTGCCATCTATGGAGTCGCAGAATCTGACACAACTGAAGCACCTTAGCAGCAGCAGCATTGTAACACTGTATCCAGTGACCCCAAGATAACCCCAACTTATACATGATATATTGGCATAATCATTAACAGCCCCTTATTTCACTATTACAGTATTCTAATTTGGATACTAAAAAATATGGCTATACATCCTGCTCTCAGTATCCTCAGGTTCCCTATCTGAGGAGTCAATCAACTGTGGATTGAAAATACTTGGGAAAAAAATTACAGAAAGTTACAAAAACCAAAACTTGAATGTGCCATGCGGCACCAACAGCTATCTACATTGTATTTACAGCTATTTAAATAGCATTAACACTGTAGTCCATACTATAACCTAGAGATGATTTAAAGAAAAGGATGTATACAGGGTATATACAAATACTATGACATTTATAAGAGACATGAACATCCCTGAATTTTGGTATTCTGGTATAGGGGGAGAGGTCCTTAAAACCAATCCCCTGAGAATACCAAGGATGACTGTAAAATATATACAGTGATTAAATACACATAACAGAATACTATTCATACTTAAGGAAGAAAATTCTGCAATATGCAACAACACAGATGAACTCTGAGAACATTATGCTAAATGAAATAAGCCCATCATGGAAAGACAAATTCTTCCATTTATATGAGGCATCTAAAAAAATCAAATTCATGGACTCAAAGAGTAGAATGATAATTGTCAGAGACTGAGAGGAGGAGTAATTGGAAAGTTACTGATTAAAGAGCACCAAGTTGCAGTGAAGTGAGATAAATAACCTTTAGAGATTTGCTATACAATAGTCAATAACAACATAGTTTTATAAAATAATAGTTCATGAAGAGAGTGGATCTCATGCTAAGTGTCCTTTCCACAATAAAATTTAAAGTCCTCCCTTTAATTAAATTAAAGAGAACAGAACTTTACACTTACAGGGTAACAAATCTAGAGTTGTCAAGTAAATGGGATAAAAAAAATCTGTACTACAGTAACCAAGAAGCTGTCATTAAGATATTTCCTCCTGACTCAATTACTTTCATACACAAAATATGAGGAAAGAAAAATAGTGTTTATTATAGCCAACAAAACTTAAAAGAAAAGAATAATACAAGTTTTCAGTCTTGGCCATTTTCTGTACACAAAGGACTAAAGTTAGTTACACAGATCATAAAAATGGGTTTCCAAGTGTTAATCTTTAAAACGGAAAATAAGATACCATGTGATCACTATGAATATGTACAGATAAGCTTTCCCTTCACTCATATAAAAACAAACAAACAAAATAACAGAATTAACCTATTTTTGTTGCAACATACCAGGCTTCTCACAACCTTATCTCAAATTCTCCAGGCAAGTCCTAAGATACTGCCTTATGCATGTCTTTATATGTTTTGAAGCTTTAAGTAGCTAATCAGCTGGCAGTTAATTTTATATTTTTAATGCATGTTAATTAAGTTTCTTATTGACAGCATTTTCTAGGGATATGTTTAATAATTCTTTACTATATGGAAAAGGAAAAGGAAAGCAACCAGGTCAAACTTCCTTGAGAAACTCTTCAAAACAAAACAAGTATCTTAGACAATCCAAAACACAAATATTAAACAAGCAAAATGAGGAGGTTACTTTGAAATAAAGCTTATATATTTAAATTTATTACTGGGATATTTACACACTCTCAATAGGATGAATTAGAATGGTAGACTGTAAAATTAATTTGTTAAGCTATCTGGGCTTACAGAAACAGAAGAAGGTTAACTGTGCAAAATATTGATATCATCTGCCCTACTTCTGGTTCTGACAGGTGAGGAGCAATCTGTGCAGGGGAGTGGGCAGACAGAGTTTTCTTATATTTGGAGGGCAAAATAAACATTTCTGCCCCTCTCTGCAGACCTCCATCCCCTCCATTGTATGACTTGCTCTTTTCCTATCAGAATAGAAAGTAGGGTACAAAGTATCAGCGATTTGAGCAGGCACCCTCCTCTACCTTGGAGAAGGAAATGGCAACCCACTCCAGTGTTCTTGCCTGGAGAATCCCAGGGATGGGGGAGCCTGGTGAGCTGCCATCTATGGTATCACACAGAGTTGGACATGACTGAAGTGACTTAGCAGCCTCCTCTACCTTCTTCTAAGCCCAGATAGTTTAGTAAACTAACTCATCTACTCAGAAAGTATTTGAACTGATGCAATTAATTTTGATGTGGTCCTGAAGTATGCTTCTCAAATTCCTGCTGATGGCACAGAAGCTTAACTTGCTTACCTTAAGTAGTTGTTTTCCAATCGTTGGGCTCATCTTTTCATCTACCATAAGAATTACAATTCCTCTATCATCCATTCCCCTCCTTCCAGCACGACCAGACATCTGAATATATTCACCAGAGGAAATCTGAATGAAAATAATCAAAGTTTAGGAGAAAATCTGCTAAAAACATATTCTTAAGATTTTTCTTATCATAAAATACACAAGCTATACATTTGAAGAAAAGAAACAAGATTAAAAACATGAATTTTTAGGAAAGATCTACGTAAAAAGACAAAAAAGCAATACTTAAGAATAATGTTGCAAAATTTTAGCTCTGTAATGATCAAATGGCTATAAGGAAATACTGACTAATTAACTGGTGCAAAAAATATTTTTAAGCTAGATATTCTGGAAAACAGGAAAGTTTAAGAAAGTAAACAATGACCCCAAATCTACTAAATATCAATTCTGACTTGATCATAAATTTTCTTAATTTCCAAATGGGATTAATATAAAAATTAAAACACACATAAAGCACAATTTCTATTTTCTCAGTGTATATCCCTGGCATCCAGAAGAGTCCATTCATCATTAAGAACTACCTAAAGTAGAAAGGTTAGTAAGTCTCCCACACACAGTCAGTCTTTCAGGGTAAAACTGAACCGACTGAACACTGGGCAAAGTTTTATCTGTAAGTGCACATACTCTTCTCCTGTGGAAAGGGTTCAGCATTTCCAGACTTTCAAAAAATGTTTGGCTCAGGAAGGGTTATGAACTACTACTCTACTAGAAGGCATATTACTGAACAGCATTAAAAACAACCCTAACAACCTGAGACCAACCTTAAAGATCAGAAAAGAACATTTCAAAATGGCAGTCTGATAAATCTCAACAGGGCTCAAGGGCATTACATTTTGATGTAATCTAAAATTATACTCTTTAGATTTCATAATTATGTTCCTGAATCATCAAGAAAAAGTTCCTTTTTAAAATTCAACTACCCTCATGACTCCATATCCTTCTCTGGGGCCCACTGGAGGCCAAGGAGTATGTAAAGTAACAAAAGACTTTTTTATTTTCTTGTAGTGTTAATTTTATTCAAAGAACTAACTACTTTTAAACCAATAAATTACAAAGATTTAAATTAAAAAAGAATTTAAAAATTTATAGTAACTTAAAATATAAAACATGGAAGACTTTATCCACTTTACCATTAAAAATTGTATTCTACATGAATTAGTCTTCTTTCAACTTAAAAAGTCACAAGTTACATTAAGCTTTTGAATACTATGTAAAAATTTCTAAAAAGAAATGGTACTGACTCTGTATACTTACATTTCTCTTCTGTTTAGCATCCAACACACTTCGAAACAAACCAAGAAAAATCCTTTGCCTTTAGAATTCTACCATGAGATTTTTCAGTATATTGGTGATTAGTAACTACTGTCAGATATTTCTTTAAGCAGAAAAAAATCATTAAGAACTAAAAGAACAGCTAATAATTTGCTCCAAATGCCACATTATATGAATTTTGGGTTTGCACTAAATACTCGAAACTAGACATCTCTCTTCTTCCACCTGCTTTTCACTCTTGTGATGCTCCACTGACTGCCTGGTAAATACCTATCTGCTGTTTGCCAGATAGGATTTTAGGTCAGTTTTAGGACTGCCTTCTTTATGAAGTCTTTCCTGACCCGTTATATACAAGTGACTTTTTTCTTGTGTTTTATTCTTCCTATACGTACTTCTCAGAGTCCATAAAATAACTTCCACCTGCACTAAGTCACTTCACAATAGAAACTGGTTTGCTTTTGTGTTAAATTTAACATCCTCAGCACTTACCATAGTTCTAGACCCATAGTTTTACGTTTAGTAAGAAGGGGTTACTTGCCTCTGGATTAAGGATTTATTTTTACCCCGATTCACCATTTCACTCATGATCCCAACTTTTGCTTTAGAAAAGACATATGTGCAAACCTATTAAAAATCTCCATTTTAAATCTGAAGAGTAAAAAGGTGAGCTACAATTGTATCCACTATAGCAGAGGTGTTTTAAATAACAAACTTTAAGAAATAAAAATTCTAGATATATTTAAAAGGCATTACAACAGTCATGGCTCATTTGCACTCTTATCACCAAACTCTTTCACCAAAAGTAATTTTTGACTAAAAAATAGTGATAGAATGAATTTGAAAACTTAATGAATTATTAGCTCTTAAGTATTTAGAACTGAAAATCTCAAAGACTATGTGAGCCAAAATCATCTTAGGTGATTAACAACTGAAGCTTCAAGTTACTTCAATATATGAATTATTTTACTTACCCATCGGAAATCCTTCCCATCAAATTTTCGGGCGTTTGTAAATAAAACAGTTCTAGCTGGCATGTTAATCCCCATAGCAAAAGTCTCAGTGGCAAATAAGGCCTAAATGAATGAATAATTATACAATTAAATACATATTTTAAACTGAAAAACTAGTTTCATATTCAAGTATAAATAAATCATTAATTTTTAAAATTAAGTTGCTAGTATGTGTGTGTGTGTAGTTGCTCTGTTGTGTCTGACTCTTTGCAACCCCACGGACTATAGGCCGCCAGGCTCCTCTGTCCGTGAAATTTTCCAGGCAAGAATACTGGAGTGGGTTGCAGCTTCCTTCTCCATTAGTTGCTAATGAAACGCTGCAAAAATAAGACACGCTACTCCAGGTATATTTTAGTATTTTATACTCAAATTATTAAATTTATATATAATTATATATGTTATTATAAATTTATATTATATTTAATGTACCTTACACCCCCCCCAAATTTTTAATTCATGGAAAACAGTCTTTAATCCCAGAGGTGGTAACTTGGAGAGACTATTACCGGCCTAATGGGCAAGGCATTATTAGACTGTAAAATATTTTTATAAACATATTAAGATTTCCTGGCTTCTTCCTTGATGATTCAGTGGTTTTAGAGACATCTTCCAAAATCGGCAGCACTTTCAGTTCACATTTAAGACTTTACCAACATAAAGCACAAAAAGGTATGTATAGAAATTAAGGTATGTGTACAAATTAAGTCACTGAAGTACTATTAAATAATCTAAATTGTCATCAATAGCTAATGAGATAAAAAAAATTTTATGTCATCAACTCAATAGATTACTATTCAATTGTTAAAATGAATAAAGAGCAATGCATATGACAAAATTGAATAATATAGGTAATATAATCACTTTTGAATAAAAACATCAAGTATTATTTGTATGTATCCTAGCAGATATTTATGGGAAGTGAAGGGCAATGGGGGTCTTTAATGTTTTTTTAATGTACACTTTCTCGATTGACTTCTACACTATACTTAAAAGATTCCTTAAAATGGACCTAAACAAAATATGCAATCTATGTAAGAACAGCAACAGGGCCTTACCAGGTCCCAGGTATAAATAGTGACCAATTCTTTATCTAAAATACTTCAAGTATCATCTTTTTAGGGTGAGTAAATTTCTTTTAAATATCCTATTTAGTACAAAGTTCTCATGACAAATCTCTAATTTGAGTTTTAAACATAAAATAATTTGAGTCATATAAAGGTTTATGACAACATTTTGGAGTTGTTTCCCATTTTCAATAGTCTGTTACTGGGTAGAGGTATTGACATAATATTAAAAACTAACTTAGACTCTTTTCAATTTAAATGAGAACATCCTAAATAGCTCTTTCACAAGTCTAACTGGCAATTCTCCTTCTTTTCTCTAAACTAGTCCTTTTAATCTGTATAAGAAAGGAGTTCACTTACAGAATCAACTCTAGGTGTGATAATTAAACAACACCTGAAATTCAGTAAGGATACCATTTCTTACTTTAAGACTAGGAAAAGAGGGACTTATCTGGTAGTAGGTACAGTGGCTAAGACTCTAGATCCAACATGCCACAACCAAGAGTTCACTTCCTGCAACTAAGAGACCCTACATGCTACAGCCAAAGATCCCTTGTGTGGCAACTAAGATGCAGTGCAGCCAAATCAATTTTAAAGACTAGAAAATGAAACAAATGACTTCTACATATAGTCCCAAATTTATGAAGCATAATACTGCATACAAAAATCAAGTTCATCACCTAAGTCATTCCATTCAACTTACTTAAAAACAACAATAACAAAAACAAAGCTGCCTATTAATAGTGTTCTTGATAATTTTCAAACTGCCCACAAAACACAATTTTAGGACATAATAAATAACAATAAAATCATACCTTTATTAATCCTTCAGAAAAGAGAATTTCTATAGTTTCTTTCAAAATAGGAAGTAAACCACCATGGTGAATACCAATCCCCCGTTTCAAGAGAGGAAGTACATTTTCAACCTATAATTGAATTAAGTTATATTTTTTAAAAGATGTGTGGCAAAGAACTTTTCACATGTGAAACTAACCAAGCAAAGGAAAGTAAGTAATCAAGAAAGAATCCTGTTAAAAGAAACATTATACAACTTTTTTAGAAAAAAGCAAAAAACAAGCCCATATTCCCAGATTTTTAAATACAAAACACAATGTAATTCTGCCACAGCTTTAATAGAAATGTTTTAAATAAACTTTATAAATGTTTTGCTTCCTCATTCAAATTTTCCAGCATCACTTCACCTCCTCCTAAAAAATTAATGGTTATTAAATGGCAAAGTGTGTATCTGTGCAAAATAAAAAATACTGGCCAACTCAAACCAAAAGGGAATAAATAACTATAAAGCATATTTAATATAAATATTTGGTTGTTAGTCGTGAAGTCGTGTCCAACTCTTTCACAATCCCATGGACTGTAGTCCACCAGGCTTCTCTGTCTATGGGATTTTCTAGGCAAGAATACTTGAGTGGGCTGCCATGCTCTCCTCCAGGGGGATCTTCCCAACCCAGGGACCAAACCCATGTGTCTTATGTCTCCTGCACTGGCAGGCAGGCTGTTTACCACTAGCACCTGTACTTTACCTTAAATAAATTACTCTAGAGGTCCATCTCATTAACACTATTAAATGCCATTAAATTTTCTTATTAGCACAGATTTCATGGGCCAGCATGACTCATCAGTGAAGGCTAAGATGGGCACACACACGTGCCCCAAGATACCCAAGCCCTTTTCAGACAAGGACTGTTGGCCATTCCACAAAAGTATTACTTGTCATGCAGTCCTTCTCCAAGGAAACAGACAACACACTTCACAGAGGTCTCTGCCATCAATATTCTATGTTTCTAAATAATAATAAATCCAAAGGAACTCTTCTCTCAAAATGCTGCTGCTGCTCCTGCTGCTCCTGCTGCTAAGTCACTTTAGCTGTGTCCGACTCTGTGTGACCCCACAGATGGCAGCCCACCAGGCTCCCCCGTCCCTGGGATTCTCCAGGCAAGAACACTGGAGTGGGTTGCCATTTCCTTCTCCAATGCATGCAAGTGAAAAGTGAAAGTGAAGCCGCTCAGTCGTGTCCGACTCTTCGTGACCCCATGGACTGCAGCCCTCCAGGCTCCTCCGTCCATGGGATTTTCCAGGCAAGAGTACTGGAGTGGGGTGCCATTGCCTTCTCCATCTCTCAAAATAAAAACCAAAAAAAGAAGTGTGCTAGAAAGACAAGGATATATAAAGACATGGCTCAGCCCTTAGATACTATTAACTCAGCTGGAAAGAAAAATCAGTTTAAATACCAAGAAACATGCAGTGCAGTCTTATTGTAAAGACCACACAAATCAAAGCAATCATTTGTAGGCAGAGTATGACCTTCCAATTTTTCTTTTCACAAAATAAAACTTTCACACAGTATTAGGTTGGACTAAAAAATTAGTTCTCAGGATTGGATGCACATTAGAACAAGAGTTTCTGAAAGAATCTAATAATCAGGGCACACCAGATAATTAAATCAGAAACTCTGGAATGGCAACGAGGCATGAGTACTGAACTCCTAAGACAATTCTTACAGGCAAAAGAAAAGTGAAACTGAAGTTGTTCAGTCTTTGGGACCCCATGGACTGTAGCCTGCCAGGCTCCTCTGTTCATGGGATTTTCTAGGCAAAGATACTGCAGTGGGTTGCCATTTCCTTCTCTAGGGGAACTTCCCAACTCAGGGATTGAACCCGGGTCTCCCACACTGCAGGCAGACTCCTTACCATCTGAGCCACCAGGGAAGCCAAAAGAAAAAATCACTTTAATTAACTAAAGAAAAGCAGAAATCAAGTTTTTCACTAAACATGATTTTCATTAGGTGTAGTTTATTATGTCTGCTACCCTTATGAATTAAGAAACTGACTGACAATTAGCATTTGAAAATTTTGTAGTATTAGGAAGAGAAGCAGTAATTTCCAGATCATGCTAGCTTTCAGAGAAAAGTTCCTTCAAGGCAGCAAATCTTTTCTTCTGTCACCTTCTTAGAAGTTCAAAGCAAAAATTAAGGTATCATTTCAGTGCACAATGCAACATATTTACTGCAGTGTGCAAACAGTGCAATATATAACATAGTAACAAAACCATGAACTACAAAGTGAATATATACTATCTGTTAATATCCACACTGTACTTAATGATATTAAACACACCTGAGGGAGCTTTTTGTCTTCATCAGACAAGCAGTCAATTGCATTACTGAAAACTTCTTCAACCATCTTCTTTTCCTCATCTAGGAGAGAAAATTCAAGGGTATATAAATGTCTAAGTGAGCTGGTGATACCAAATTTCACACACTGCAAAGAACAGATTCATGAAGAATAAAAGTAATGACTCAGGATTTAAGACAGAGGGAAAGCATATGAAATTTACCACATGATTATTAAATAAAATTCACTGCCTTTAAAAACAGATCTAGCAGCTAGCTGCTGCTAAGTCACTTCGTGTCTGACTCTGTGTGACCCCATTGACGACAGCCCACCAGGCTCCCCCATCCCGGGGATTCTCCAGGCAAGAACACTGGAGTGGGTTGCCATTGCCTTCTCCAATGCATGAAAGTGAAAAGTGAAAGTGAAGTCGCTCAGTTGTGTCCAACTGTTCACAACCCCATGGACTGCAGCCTACCAGGCTCCCCTGTCCATGGGATTTTCCAGGCAAGAGTACTGGAGTGGCGTGCCACTGCCTTCTCCAAGCAGCTAGCTAGTCTATGAATAAAAGTGCTTCCTTATAAAAGCAGTAACAATAACTACAATAGCTATATACATTCAATATTTAAGTGAAAAAATTGCAGGATATGGGGATTATTATTACTCACTATTGAGGAAAGTGAGACATAACAGCAAATAATGAGCACTGGTAATAACTGTTAGAACAACAATTTCAAAGCCTATACTCAACCATTTATACTGCTGTCTTTACAGTAACTATTAAGTTAACAGCCAAAAAATACTTGACTTAACGAATACAAAACCCTGCAACATTAAGCACATGCAGCACTGGTAGTGATAAAATATTTCTAAGTAGATCAACTGACTCAGTAAAAAAGAAAAAAAATATTGGCTTTAGGTGGGCATATGGGTTATCTGCCATGTTATTTTTACCCATGGATAAGTAAAAATTAGCTTTAAAATGCATTGGATTGGGACTTCCCTAGTGGTCCAGTGCTTAAGAATCCACCCAGTGAACTAAGAGCCAACATGCTGCGGAGCAACTAAGCCAGTGCGCCACATCTACTGAAGCTGGAATGCCTATAGCCCGTGACCTACAGCAAGAGGAGCAACGCAGTGAGAAGCCTGCACATTCCAACGACAGAGTAGCCCCTGCTCACTGCAACTAGAGAAAAGTCCGTGTGCAGGAAAGAAGATTCAGTGCAGCCAGTTTTAAAAAATACACGGATTAATTCTATGCCTTGATAGAGAAAACAAGAAAACTGAAATCTGATTTTGGATGACTGAAAATATTATTTACTTCTCACTGTATAGGATTAGATATGTAAAAGGCCAAAGTAAATGACAACTGGGTTGGTATTTAGCATGCAGTAATTTTTCCCTAGGATATACTACTACTATCTACTGTGTGACTTTTAAGTAGTTACATTTACAGTTAATATGTGGGAATAAGAAGTGATTTGCTAGAAGTTTTTCTACTTTTTTCAAAAATTATGCCACAGTTAGGTACAGGGGCAGGTCTTCCTGGTTTGGATTTCCAGAAGAATGAAACATAACAGAGGATAGTCTGACCAAGAGTCTAACCTTAAGTCATCAGATAGAAAACCACAGTAACCAAAGAGCTATGGCAATAAAGTATAAGAAGGTATGAGTCTAATACTTCTTAGTAGGGTTCTTTGGGTTTCATGTAGAACAAATATTTTATATATAGATATATACTTATCTTCCGATAAAAGAAGAAAGGAAAAGAAATGGTAAATCGAGCCTTAAGCTTTTACAAATGTGATAGAATTACTGCTTTGTTTAAGGGGAACTGCAAATCTTAGCAATACACAATTGCTGTCTTACCAGAAATATATCCACATTCACTTCCACATGGCATTAAAGCAATACTGAAATTATATAGTACCTGTGTTGAAATCTAATTTGGTCATTTGAAGTGCATAAGCTTCACAATCTTTCTTACTAAAACTGAAAATAATTACAGGTTGAAAATTTCTTTCCATAATCATCTTCACAATCTTGAATACGTTTGATGGACCTGCAAAAAAAGTACATAAACTATGATGAAAAATTAACTCAGAATGGACCACAGACTTCATTGTAAAACTACAAAACTCCTATATGTAGGAGTAAATCTTCATGATGTTGGGTAAAGCAAAGCATTCTTAAGATATGATAGCAAAAGCACAAGCAACAAAAGAAAAAATCAGATAACTATATTTCATCAAGATTTAAAACTTTTGTACTTCAATAGACACCAGCAATAAAGATATCCTTAACTGACAGAATGGGAGAAAATATTTACAAATCAGATATCTGATAAAGGTCTAGTATCCAGAATATAAAAAGAATCCTTACTATTCAACAACAAAAAGAAAATCTAATTTTTGAGTGCACCAAAAATTTGAATAGATATTTGTCATAAAATCATAAAATGGAATATTATTTGACAATAAAAAGGAATGATGTATTAATATATGCTATAACATGGATAAACTTGATTAAAAAAAGCTAACTGAAGGAAGTCAGATGCAAAAGACCACATATATCATGATTCCATTTATATGAAATGTCTATAAAAGGAAAACAGAAATAGAAACTAGATTAGTGATTACTCAAGGTTGAGGGGTAGATAAGAGGTTGGGAGAAAATAAAGAATGACCATGCATGGGTATGAGGTTTCTTTCTGAGTTAATGAAAATGTTCTAGAATTACAAAGTAGTTGTATAACTTTGTGACTATACTAAAACCCACTTAATTGCACCCTTAAAAAATGGTGACTTCAATAGTATGTGAATTGTATTTCAATAAAAAAAGTTGACTGTGATGACAGCTGCATAATTCTGTGACTATACTAATAACCACTGAATTGCATACTTTAACAGGTCAATTGTTAAAGTGAACTATCTTTCAACAAATGTCATGTAAAAAAAAGACAAATTTTTACTCAATCAATTTTATCACATACTCTATAGACGTCTATATAGCTTCCAGAGGGGGAATAATGTTTTTTTAAAAATGTAATTTGAAAATACAATTTCCATGTAAAATTCTCAAAAACAAAGTTCCAAGTTACCTTTTGTTCCTCCTTTTCGCCCCTTCTGATCTCCTTTTGCCAAATCACCAGCATCTCGAAGTACTTGCATTGCAGTATTAAAATTATCTTCTCTGAAGTCACCCTAGCATCACAAATATTTTTCTGTATAACTTCACTAGTACTTAATCATAATCCAAACTTTTTACCTCAAAACAAAGCTTCCTCAGATAATAAATAATAATAAAACTAGAAAAAGCAAAACCATAAGATATCTGAAACATGTACAGAGCCCCTTATTTTCAAGACATTTAAAAATACTGGAAAAGGAGGGGAATCTAATTCATGCATTAAAAAAAAAATGAGTCTTAAATATAATTTTTGAAATAAAAATACATACACAAAGAAAATCAACAATAACTTTGGACTATAAAACTAGGGGGAAAAAACAGACCTCTGCTCTTCCCTAGTTTAAAGAAAAGTGGGTACAAGCAGTTATGTGATATTAAAGATATAAGAATAATTACTCCCTTACATTTTCATCAACCACAAGGTGCAGGCCATCTCCCCCGGCTGGAAAAATATAGTGCTGTAATGGAGTAGGCCGATAATCTGTGTAAATTACATGACAAGGCTGTAAAAACAAAGAAAATTAAAATCAAGGACAAATACAAGATTGGAGTTTCCATAATGATTTCATACTTCAGACCTATGATGCCGTAATTAAGGAAGACTTTTATTCCCAGGGACAGAGGAGCCTGGTGGGCTGCCGTCTATGGAGTCGCACAGCATCGGACACGACTGATGTGACTTAGCAGCAGCAGTATGGCAACAAAAAAACGCAGTGAGGTAAAAGGGGACGTCTCGACCCCAAAGAGACTTTTTACAGCTTTACTAAAACAAAACAGTAGGTTGATCTCTTCCAGAAGATTCACTAAGATTCTATCCTACAGGAGCAACATGGGTGTTACAAAAATACCACTAGAGAGCTAATAAATGGATAAAAGTAAATTTGTGAACCTTCTGGTATAAAGGAAAAATAAGGGCAGAAAAGTAAAATAAAGAAAAATGCTTGTTATAAGGTCCTTCAATGCTCCTAAAATTGGACTAGAAAAGCAAAAAGGAAATGCAGTCAATAAAAAGTCTGCACTGACATGAGAAAAATCAAACCACACTCCCAAGAAGTGAAGTCAAAGTTGCTCAGTCCTATCCACTCTGTGACTCCATAGACTATACAGTCCATGGAATTCTCCAGGCCAGAATACTAGAGTGGGTAGCCTTTCCCTTCTCCAGGGGATCTTCCCAACCCAGGGATCAAACCCAGGTCTCCTGCATTGCAGGCAGATTCTTTACCAGCTGAGCTGCAAGATAGGCCACACTCTCAAGAGATGCCCAGCTTTTTTCTGGTGCCAAGGTCTTAGAGGAAATTTTCTATTATGTACTCATGGCTCCCTGTATGAGTAGATGCAGTAGTTTACAAACCTGGCAAATCATCAGGATCAATTTGGGAGCTCCTAAAAGTTAAAAATTTCATGACCCAAGATCCTACTCTCAAAGATTTTGATGTACTGGGTTTGAGTTGGATTCAGAAATTCAAATGTATAAAAATTTAGTTGATTTTGATAAGCTTGCTTACTTTGAAAAGCAGTTTTACATTAAAATGCCCTATTCTAGGTAGCATTAGGAACAAAGTATAGGATAGAGAAAGGCAAATTTGTAACATTTAAATATTGAAAACATCAAAAAAGAGAAAGAAAATACCTGTTTATGTAAGTGGCAAATCCATTCAGCAAACTGTCGGGCATTTGGAATAGTGGCCGAAAGAAAGACATAGTGAACGTTATCAGGAAGCAAAATAATAGTTTCTTCCCATACGACACCACGCTCTGAAAAATACAAACAGATCTTGGAATTCAATGTCACTTTATCATTTTCTCTCATGCTCAATTATCAGAAATGCAGATCACTTTACACAAAGATATTTTTAGCCACAGATCCTTACTGTAAACTACTTTCTAACCATGAATTGCATCTAGTAGAAAGTTGGTAGATTAGACCACCATAAACATAATGTACTCTGAAATAACGGCCTGCAAAAAAAGCAGCTCCAAACTGAATCCTGTTCGGTCTAACAAGTCCCAGGACAATGGAAACAGTATTTCCATCTCACTTAGAGAAGCAGAAGTTATTGGCTTACAGAAGGTCACAGAAACAGATTTCAAAGAAACACTATTACTATACCACAGTGTCTTTCATCTAAATTACCCTCATGATCTCTAGAGATGAAGGAAGGATCTGACTAGAGATGAAAGAAGGATATGATTAAACAACAAAACTATAAGTCAGTTTTATTAAAATGTAAAAAACAAACAGGAAAATCCATTTGAGAATTTTCTTCCAAATAATCAAATCAATAAAAGATTCATAATTTAAAACAAAAATAACTGTTTATAATTTAATCTTTTGAATTTAATAAGAGTAAAATGTTTACAAAGGGTAAATGATTTCTTAAATTGTATTATTTTTCCTATAAATACAGGTTAACTCAGTGCTTTAGCCAAATAAAAACTAAGCTTCAAGTGTGTACAAGTTAAACATTTAACTTTTAAATATGTTAATTTCTGCCACGCTCTACCTAAAATCCCATGTACACTTACTTTTCCATTATAAGCAGTGCAGTAGTTCAGATAGAGACTTTTGTTGTTGTTGTTCATTTTTATCTCATAATTCTCATTTTTTAAATCATAAACATGCATGTCTTAGTTTTTTTAAAAAACTAAAATAAATTGATAAAAATCAAGAAAGTTAACTCTGTAGGCCAGCAGTTTGGGAAATTCTTTAATATTAGATATATTAGAGAAATTTCTATTAAAAACAAACTAATTTTAATTTCATTTTAAAATCTGAAGTTGCATCTTCTCACCCAGAAGTTGTTACTATTCAAGAAGCTGTAATTGAATGAGGTCCAACCAGAAAAACTATATCATGTTATCCATAATTTAGTTTACAACTCTATCCACAAGAAATTAAGATAACTTATTCAAAATTGGTAATTTCATTCTTAAGTAACATGGCACACATCTCAATAACACTACAAAATATACCTGAATCTCTCATGTAATGAATTTCATCAAATATGACCCAAGCAACTTCTCGCATAACTTCAGAACCTCTGTACAACATACTTCTCAAAATCTAAAGAAGAAATAGAAGATTAAGCAGGATTCTGACATACCAAAAACTCTTCTAACAAGAAATTTTGTATATTATTTTTTAATAGAAACATTAAAATAATTTTAGAGAGTTACATATCTTAAGTATATAATACTCCTTTGCTAAATCCAAAATTATTTCTCGTTAGTAATCATATATAATCCACGGAGAGAATTACTATCAACTCCATATCCATATACCTTGAATATGAAGCTATTTCCTTATATGTAACACTTCACTCAAGACCTACACCTGCTAGGAAACGAAAGTAACTTAAAATCATCTGCTATCTAACACAACGAATCTCATACTGCTACTGATTTTTTCTACCTCATCTTAAGAACATGAATACTTCCTAGCAACTGCTCTTCAGATTTCTGAGTTAAAGAAATTTTTCTATGGATGGAAGAAAGTTTTGAGAATGGAAAATAAACTTACTTTGGGATCAAGATGAACGTGAGCAATGCTTTCGTCTGACTCTAAAACCAGAAGCTAATTTACGCTCTCTAGTATAATACGTCTTGTAGAATGCAAAGATATAATTCAAGTACGTAGAAAAGTACTTAGTAAAGACAGCTAAGTGTCCAAAATGTAAGATGCCATAAGTATATGCAACACCTAACTGTGATTATGGGAAGAAGCTAAACATAACTGGGCATTTTTTAAAAGTTATTTATCTATTTGTATCAACACTCAGATGCAAAAGAAAAAAAATCATAAAGAAGGTATCACAACTTATTCAAAGGTACATACTCCAATCATTGAAACTATATAAAACTATCAAACTATTATCATGTCACTGACAATATCCTTTAAAAATACTTTATGCAATTTTATTATATAATGATAGAAATAATGGAAATTTACAACTAAATTGAAACAATTTAAGATAAACTCTACTACCCCTTTCAAGTAAATCTACTCAGAAAGTATTGCCCTTTTATCTGTATAGAGCAAGTAATAAAACATTAGCTGTTTTAACTGATGAATCACATTAATTAAGTTAAAAAGGAAAAATTAGGAGAGACATCATATAAATTACCTCTGTGGTCATAACAAGACAGGATGCTGTAGGATTAATAGTAACATCTCCAGTCATCAGACCAACATCTTGAAATTCTTCATACATTTCACGGTATTTCTGGTTACTCAGGGCCTTAATTGGGCTAGTAAATATTACACGTTGTTTTTCCCTTAGCGCCAATGCAATGGCATATCTAAAAATGTGCAAATAAGGAAGAATAAACTGTTTACAAAAAACTCTTTAGAAGTATGTGAATATATTAATTAATATATACATTGTGTCCAAATTTTTCCTTATTATCTAAAGACTTTGTAAAATATTAATGTCTTAGTCTATTCACTTTCAACAAACTATAATAATAATCATGACAAATCTGAAGAACAGTGGTCTAAATGAACAAAAACATTTTAAACTCTGGTGTCTCGGAGTTAATGTAACTTAATTACTAGTATCAGTGAATTACTAATAGCTACCCTATTTAGAAGCAAAATACTTTTGGCTCTGTAGATGGACCTCTAAAAGTTTACAGAGCCTCTGCCTGTCAGTTTTCACATAAAGACTATAAATACTTAATAAACACTGGAAAATGAGTTGGTTTTGAGTTTCACAAATAAGTTAATCATATATATTCACTTTGCACTTATATTAGTTATCAACTCTGTCGTTGACTGCAAATTATAGCAAGTTCCAATAGTTCTTTCATAAAGATTAATGCACTACAAGATAGCTTTTCTTTTTCAAAGAAATTTCAATTGTTAAATATTTAAATACACACCATGAAATCAGGACTAAACTTAGCACTGTGGTATATTTTCCTTATTTAAGATACAGTTCCTACCAACAATAGGCTTATGACCAATTTCTGGAAATAAAAACAATGTTCATCTCAATCATCCCCCCAAAAAGTGAAATAATTAAAAAATAAAAAGTTGTCCAAACATGGTAAAATATGAATAGTAAGAAATATACATCAAAGGGAAAAGAATATACAGATGCTGTAAAAAACGAGAAGACATAAAAAGAAACAGGAGTGTGATCAACACTTAAGAAAAGCAGCAGTCATGAGAAACTGAGTGGGCCCAGATGTTGGACTTAGCAAACAAAGACTTCAAAGAAGCTGTAAAAGACATGTCCAAAAAAGGTAAGGAAACCATGTTCTCAGAATTAAAGGACATAGGACAGTGATTCAAAGGGGCAATTAAAATAGAGAACTGAAACTATAACAACAAAACCAAATGAAAACTTTATAGATGAAAAGTAAAATAATGTACAAGAATGAAATGAAAAATCCACTAGATGGCTCAAGAACAGAGATGAGAAGGCAGAAAAAAGTATGTAAATATGAAGATAAATCAATAGAAACTATCAAAGCTAAAGAAAGAAACAGAAGAAAAATAGACAGACATTCAAAGATTAGTGGGACAACCTCAAGTGTTCCAATGTACGTGTGTGTGTACCCTCAGTCGAGTCTGACTCTTTATGGCCCCATGGACTGTACCCTGCCGGCATCTTCTGCCTATGTAATTTTCCAGGAAAAAATACTTGAGTGGGCTGTCATTTCCTATTCCAGGGGATCATCCCAACCCAGGGGTCGAACCCACGTCTGTGTCTCCTGCACTGTCAGGCAGAGTCTTTACCACTAGCGTGACCTGGGAAGCCCCATGTTTCAACAGAGGTACCAAACTGAGAAAGAGACAAAACAAACATTAAAATAAATAAATAAATAAAACTAAACTTGTTTTTTAAAAAATATTAATCTATGGGTCCAACGAACACAATGAACCCAAGCAGGAAAAACTTTGGAATCACATCTAGAAACAAACTGCTGACTGACAAAGACAAAATGAAAGTCTTCAAAGCAGCAAAAGAAAAACAACTCAAAACATACAAGAGACCACCACCATAATTAAGGCTTACTTCTGATGGGAAAAAATGGAGTAGAATGAAACAATGTCAGTAGACTGACTATCCAATATTCAAAAAAAAACCCAAAAAACTGTCAGTCAAGAACTATATATTCAGTGGCATTATCCTTTCAAAAATAAAAGCAAAACAAAGATATTTTCAAATAAAAATGAAGGAAATTCACTGCTAAAACATCAACCATACAAGAAATATTCTTAAAAACTTCTTTAAACAGAATGCAGAGAAAAGAATAGAGCTTAAAATAATAAATATGTGGGTAAATGTAAGACTTTATGTACTTCTCTTTTATTCAATTAGTATTTTAAAAAACATAAGATTATTTAAAGCAAAAACATTATTTTAACACTGTATTATACTGGATTTGGCACAGTGGCAAAGAATCCACCTGCAATATAAGAGACATAAGTTTGATCCCTAGGTTGAGAAGATCCTAGGGCAGGACAGGGCAACCTACTCCAGTACTCTCGACTGGAAAAATTCCATGGACAGAGGAGCCTAGTGGGCTACAGTCCACTGGGTTGTGAGCTGGACGTGACTGAGTGAGTGAGCACACGTGCATACACAGCATATATAGCTGAAATATACAGGTAGCAAAAACAGCACAGAAAAGAATAAGGCTATCAATATTTTACAGAGATTGTGGCTGTGAGAATAATCACTAAACAGGCAATTCAAAGGTTAAAAAAAATTAAGAAAGGAATTAAAATGGTATAATAAAAAATATTTGTTAAATAGACTATAAAAACATGAAACATTACTAAAAAACAAAAGGCAAATATAAATACAACCACATCAATCATTAAATCAAATTATTGAAAAAGTATCTTTTTCAACCACAAAGGAGTTGAATTAGAAACCCCAAAATAGAAAGATGTATGGAAAGCCAACAAATACTTGAAAGGTAAAGAGGAAATAAAGAGAAACTAAAGAATAAATTAAATTGAAAATAAAACTCAAAATTTATGGGATACATATAAAGCAGTACTAAAGATTAAAGTTTTAAACATGAATATTAGATAGGAAGAATAATCTAAATCAATCTAATTCCACCTCAAGAAATTCCCTGAAAGACAGATTACCAAAACCGACTCAAGAAGAAAGAAAACTGAGCTTGCAATTAAAAATCTTCCCATAAAGAAAGGCTTCCCTGGTAGCTCAGCTAGTAAAGAATCCACCTGCAATGCAGGAAACCCTGGTTTGAGTTGTGGGTCAGGAAGATCTGCTGGAGAAGGGACAGGCTACCTACTCCAGTATTCTTTTGGGCTTCCTTGGTGACTTAGACAGTAAGGAATTCGCCTGCAATGTGGGAGACCTGGGTTTGATCCCTGAGTCAGGAAGATCCCCTGGAGAAGGGAATGGCTAATCACTCCAGTATATTGGCCTGGAGAACTGTACAGACAAAGGAGCATGGCAGGCGACAGTCCATGGGATTGCACAGAGTCAGACATGATTAAGTGACTTTCAGTTTTACTGTCCCATAAAGAAAAGCCTAGGTAGTTCAGATGGCTTCATTAACAAGTTTTGTCAAACATTTAAAGATAAAATACCAAACCTACACACACTCTTAGAGAAAACAGACCAGGAGGGTCACTTCTCAACTTATATTATGAGGTCAGTATTAACATGGTATCAAACCTAGACTCAGCTATTTAAAAGAATGCATTTGAATCAGTTCTAATGAGGTGGATGAAACTGAAGTGAAGTCAGAAAGAAAAACACCAATAAAGTATATTAATGCATATATATGGAATTTAGAAAGATGGTAACGATGACCCTATATGCGAGACAGCAAAAGAGACACAGATGTAAAGAACAGACTTTTGAACTCTGTGGGAGAAGGCGAGGGTAGGATGTGATTTGAGAGAATTGCTTTCAAACATGTATATTACAGTATGTGAAACAGACTGCCAGTCCAGGTTTGATGTATGACCCTGAGGGATGGGATTGGGAAGGAGGCAGGAGGGTTCAGGATGGGGTACATATGTACACCCATGGCTGATTCATGTCAATATATGGCAAAAACCACTACAATATTGTAAAGTAATTAGCCTCCAATTAAAATAAGTAATTTTTAAAAATACATGATGCCTCAATAAATATGAATTTCAGATAAAAAAAAATAAACTAGACAGAGATCTTGTTAAAAATTAAAAGATGAAAACTACATATCCAAATCTCTCATGAAGATTCAAAGAAATTCCAGAACAAAATATGAGTAAACTGAAACTGGCAACATTATATAAAATGATCAACTGCCATAAACATCTAGGTTTATTCCAGAAATACAAGGATGGTTTAACAGTAGAAAATTTGTAATGTACCACTTTAAAAGAATAAAAAGCAAACACCATATCCTTGCCTCTACAGATGGAAAAAGGATTTAATAAAATACAATGCTTCTTTTTAAATCCTCAATACACTTATTTCCCCCAGTTTTATTAAGATTTAATGATATATAACATTATGTAAGTTTAAACTATATACTGTAAAATTTGATACACATATATANATGTACCACTTTAAAAGAATAAAAAGCAAACACCATATCCTTGCCTCTACAGATGGAAAAAGGATTTAATAAAATACAATGCTTCTTTTTAAATCCTCAATACACTTATTTCCCCCAGTTTTATTAAGATTTAATGATATATAACATTATGTAAGTTTAAACTATATACTGTAAAATTTGATACACATATATATTGTGAAATGATTATCACAATAAGCTTAATTTACATCCTTATCACCTCATTAATTACCTTTTTTTTTTTCTGGTGAGAGCATTTAAGATCTACCCTCTTAGGAACTTTCAAGTATATTATAATACAGTATTATTAACTGTAATCACCATGCTCTACATTAGATACCCAAAACTACTCATCTTATACCTAGAAGTTTGTTTCATTTCACCACTATCTTCCTACTTTCCCCACCCTGCCCATCTCAGTCTCTGGAAACTACCATTCAACTCTGTTTCATAAAATTCAACTTTTTTAGATTCCACATCTGAGATCACAGTGTTTCTCTTTCTCTGACTTATCTGACTTAACATAATGCTTTCAAATGATGCTCTCAAATAATGTCCATTCATGCTGTCACAAACAGCAAGATTTCCCGCTTCGATGGCTAAATAATATTCCATTGTGATTCTGTGTGTGTGTGTGTGTCTATGGATATAGACAGACAGAAACCACACTTTCTTTATCCAACCATCTGCTGATAGACAAAGGTTTCCTTGTCTTGGGTATTGTGAATAACAGGAATGCAGACATTTCTTCAAGATACTGGCTTCATGTCCTTTAGATACATACCCAGAAGTGGGATTGCTGAACTATATTCTATTTTTAATTTTTTGAGAAATCGTCACCCTATTTTCCACAGTAATTGTACCAATTTATATTCCCACAAAATTGCACAAGGGTTTCCTGTTCTTCACATACTTGCTAACACTCATCATCTCTTCTCTTTTTGATAACAGCCATTCAAATGGGTGTTTTTAAAATTCTTTCATTTGTTCCCAATTAAGAATAGAAAGGAACTTCATCAACCTGACAAAAGGAACCTAGGAAAAAGTCAGTTAAATTTACACTTCATGGTGAAACACTGAATGTTATTCATTTAAGATCAGAAACATCCAAGGATATCCACTGTCACTACTACTATTCAACACTGTATTGGATTTTGCCAATGCAATAAAAAAATGAAACAGATGGGATAAAACATCAGCAAGAAGCAGTAAAAACTGTCTTTATTCAGACAATATGACCAACTACATAGAAAATCTTATGGAATATGCAAAGTTACTATAACTTGTTAGCAAGCCAGTTTATTAACAAAGTGACAAGATAAAATATTAACATAAAAATAAACTGTACTTCCCAAGCCATTAGCAATCCAAATATGAACTTAAGGAAGAATGTCATTTACAAGCAATAAAATGCTTAAGAGATTTAAGAAAAATATGTGTTAAAAGAGAGGAAGATGTGTAAAATCTGTACACAAACTACAAAATATTGCTGAGAGAAATTAAAGAAGATGTGAATAATAAGTAATATACCATGCTAATGGACTGGAAGAATCTATAATAATGTTAAAATGAAAATCCTCCCCAAATTAATCTATACAACACAATCCGCATAAAAATGCAAGTAGTCTTTTGGGGTAGAAATTAACACACTAATCTTAAATTTTTATTGAGGAACAAAAAGGATCTAGAAGAGCCCAAACAATTTTAAAAAAGAATAAAGTTAGAGGACTCTTTTACCTAAATTTTATGCAAACTTTACAGCTATAGTAATCAAGATAGTGTGGACTGGTATAAGGATAGACATAGAGATAAACACAACAGCAAGTCCAAAGCCAAACCTACACATTTATGGTCAGTTCACTAGGAACTCAACAGTCAATTCAATTCAAAGACAATTCAGTGGGAAAATCATCATTTTTCCAACTGGAACAATTATCCACATACAAAAAAGGTTAATTTAAACCCTACCTTTACGTCACATCATACATAAAAATTAATTCAAGGGAAATCACAGCTCTAAGTGGAATGGCTAATACTATAAACTTCAAAAAGAAAATAAAAGGGAAATTATTTGTGATATTGGGATAGGCATAAATGTCTTAAATATTGATATCAAAAGCATGATTAATTCATAAAAGGAAATATATGAGAACTGAACATCAAATTTATTTTGTGCTACAAATGATACCATTAAGATAACTTAAAGAATTATTTATGATGCAATAAGACAATCAATTCAATTTTAAAAATCAGCAAAGACTGAAATATATATTTCATTTAAGGATACACAAATGGGTGATAAACAAATGAAATGATACTTAACATTTTATTAGTCATCAAAGAAATTCAAAACCACTATGGAACATCATTAGATATCCACACTAAAATAGGTATAATCAAAAAAGATTATGTCAACAGGGGGTTAGGACATAAGAGAAACATAAGATTCCTTATCTACTACGACAGGAATATGAAATGGTACAGCCACTTTGGAAAACAGTCTGGTCATCTACTGAATCATTAAATATATATTTGCCATAAAATCCAACAATTATGTTACTAAGTATCTATCTACCCAAGAGAAATAAAAACGTGTCTACATAAAGACCCGTGTATGAATGTTCATATCAGAATTACTTAGAATGGTCAAAAATGCAAAACAACTCAAATTTCTATCAACTGAATAAACAAAATGTCATGTATCCATAAAATGTAATATGACTTATCAATAAAAAGAAATGAACTAATGATATATGCAATATGAATGAACCTCTAAGTGTTATTTTAAACAGAAAAAGACACAAAGGACTCCATATTACATGATTTCATTTATATGAAACTTCTAGAAAAGGCAAAATTATTTAGGCAAAGTGGATCAGTGTCAGTGTTGGAGCTGGAGGCAAATTATGGATAGCAGCCTAAACTGTTGAGGGCTTCACAGCTGTACAAATTTATTAAACTCAGTGAACTATATACTTTAAACAGGTGGATTTCATAATATTTAAATTATATAATAATAAAGCTAATGCTTTTTAAAAAAGCTTTATATAGAATAAAAAAAAATAAACAGGGTCAGGAAAGCTCCTCAATTACCTAGGTAAACAACCTGGTACCAATATACTAATCTAGTACTGGATTTATAAATGAAATGTCATACATGTTATAGTTACCAGCTTAACATTGGAGTTTGCCTTAAGTTCTTGAATTCCTAGGGGAAATCTTTATCTGAGATCCATGAACCACTTGCTGAAATCATAAAATCTGGTACATATATACAAATATACACTTCATTGGAGGTTTTTATTGAGGTAAAATTCATAAAACATAAAACTGTTTTAAAGTGCACAACCGAGTGGACTTTAGCACATTCACTATGCTATGCTACCACCTCTATCTGATTTTTAACATGACTCTCATCCCTCCAAAAACCCCATATCCATTAAGCAGCTACTTTCTGCTCTGCCCCTCTAAATACTCCCTGGCCTCCACCAATCTGCTCTCTAAGAATTTACCTGAAATATTCTACACAAACGGAATCAAATAATATGTGACCTACTGAGTCTGGCTTCTTTTACTCAGCATAATGTTTCTGAAGTTCATCCACACTGTGGCATGTATCAGTATTTCACTGCTGCTATGGCTGAGTGGTATTTCACTGTAAAGATACACCAGATTTATTTATCTATTCATCCACTGATGGACTTTTGGGTTGTTTCTATCTTTTCATTATTGTGAACAGTACTGCTGTGAACCTTCATGTATAAGCATCTTTGTATTTGTTTTCAATTCTTTGGCGTAATACACCTAGGAGTGGAACTGCTGAGTTGTACAGTAATTCTAAAAGTATCTTTTTGCACAACTACTAGACTGTTTTCCACAACAGCACTCAAGAGCTTTCAAAAGTGTCTATAACCCTAGTGAATTTCTTAAAATCTCTTTACAGTCTCCTAACTCAGAGTAAGCCTCTGACTGTATGGATCACAACAAACTGTGGAAAATTCTTCAAGAGATGGGAATACCAGACCACCTTATCTGCCTCCTGAGAAATCTGTATGCAGGTCAAGAAGCAACAGTTAGAATTGGACATGGAACAGACTGGTTCCAAATTGGGAAAGGAGTACAACAAGGCTGAATATTGTCACCGTGCTTATTTCACTTATATGCAGAGTACATCATGCAAAATGCCGGGCTGGATGAAGCACTAGCTAGAATCAAGATTGCCAGGAGAAATACCAATAACCTCAGATATGCAGATGACACCACCCTTATGGCAGAAAGTAAAGAGGGACTAAAGAGCTTCTTCATGAAAGTCAAAGAGTGGAGTGAAAAAGTTGGCTTAAAATTCAACATTCAGAAAACTAAGATCATGGCATCCAGTCCCATCACTTCATGGCTAACAGATGGGGAAACAATGCTAACAGTGACAGACTTTACTTTCTTGGGCTCCAAAATCACTGCAGATGGTGACTGCAGCCATGACATTGAAAGACGCTTGCTCCTTGCAAGAAAAACTATGACCAACCTAGACAGTATATTAAAAAGCAGAGACATTACTTTGCCAGCAAAGGTCCGTCTAGTCAAAGCCATGGTTTTTCCAGTAGTCATGTATGGATGTGAGAATTGGGACTATAGAGAAAGCTGAATTGATGCTTTTGAACTGTGGTGTTGGAGAAGACTCTTGAGAGTTCCTTGAACTGCAGGGATCCAACCAGTCCGTCCTGAAGGAAATCAGTCCCAAATATTCACTGGAAAGACTAACACTGAGGCCAAAACTCCCAATACTTCGGCCATCTGATGTGAAGAACTGACTCACTGGAAAAGACCCTGATGCTAGGAAAGACTGAAGGTGGGTGGAGAAGGGGATGACAGAGGATGAGATGGTTGGATGGCATCACCGACTCAATGGACATGAGTTTGAGCATCCTTTCAGAAGCTGGTGATGGACAGGGAAGCCTGGCATTCTGCAGTTCAAGGGGTTGCAGAGAGTCAGACATGACTGAGCGACTGGACTGAACTGAACCCAAGAGTACGAAAGCAGGTTTTAACATACACTGGAAAATTTCCTATACTGAAAATCTCTCTGCTTTAGTAGCAAAAACGAAAGCAAAGTTACACTAATGCCCAGAATTCTAACATCTATATATGTTGGCTTCAAGTGGATAATGCACCAACTAATATACACCTGTACACTTCTCAAAGTGAGATAAATAAGTGAACTAAAAATAGTAAAAAAAAACAAAAAAAAAAACAAAAAAAACAGTCAATCCTATAATTTGTGCCTTAGGAGGAAACAAGCTTCTGACTTCAGTGCCTTCTAAAAAAGGAGTGGACAGTAAAAAAAAATTAGTCCTATCCCACTGGATAGAACTAGAGTAATACTGGACCATAATGTATCTGAATCTAACAAACAGATTAAGACTACTCTGCAATTGGCTGATACCATTTCAATGATAATCTAAAATCCAGAGCTTCACCCCTCTAACTCCCCCACAAAAAGAAAACTTTTGAGTTACACCTCAGCCAAGGTCTGAAAAGACTAATATACAGTACTCAGGCTCTGACGATCTGAAGGATGATATTTCAAAACTCATGAAAAATATCCACCACTATGCCATGGGAAAGGCACTGCTGAACAGGATGATTGGTGCAATTTTTATGTTTTTTTTCCTTTATGATCTTCTTCACTCTTCATGCAATCACTGTTAAGAACACTTAACTCAGCTGTTCAGCAGGAAAGCTGTAATTTCTCCATGATGAAGAAATAAAATATATTATAAATTATTAAGAGTTAACCTGTGAATGAACACAAACTGACTTCTGAAAAGGTGCCAAGATTAAGGGGAGAAAATAGTCTTTCAACAAATGGTTCTGAGGCAACTGGATAGCCACATGCAAAAAAATGAAGTTGAACCTTTATCTTATAAATTATATAGAAATGTAAAACCTCAAAAATGATCAAAGAACTAATAGCTAAAATTATAAAATTCTTAAGAGGAAAATATAAGGCATAAATCTTTGTGGTCTTGGACTAGGCAATGCTTTCTTTAAAATAACATGAAAAGAAAACAGACAAATTACACTTGGTCAAATTAAAGACATTTGTCCCTCAAAGAATACACTTAAGAAAGGAAAAGGATGACTTATAGGAAAAAGACAAAATGTTTACAAATCATGAATCTGACGAGGAACTAGTATCAGAATACATAACTATCACAACTGAACAAGGCAAACAACCTAATGAACAAGTAAAAAAGGACTTAAGCAGATAGTCCTCCAAAGACATACGGAAGGCCAATAAGCATACTAAAAAATGCTCAGTATCATTAGTCAGTAAGGAAATACAAATCAAAACCACAATATATCACATTCACAACTGACAGAATGACTATTATCAAAAAGGCAAGAAATAACAAGTGCTGGTAAGGATGTGGAGAAAAGGGAACCCTCGTGTACTGCTGGTAGGAATGTATACTGGTGCAGTCATCATGGAAAACAGTATGGAGATTCCTCAAGATATTAAAAATAAAACTATCATATGATTCAGCAATTCTACTCCTGGGTATTTATCCAAAGAAAACAAAAACACTGATAAGAAAAAATATGCACGCCCCTATGTTCACTGCAGCATCATTTACAATTGTCAAAATACAAAAGTAACCCAAGTGCCATCAACAGATGAATGGATGTGGTATATGTATATGTGTGGAATATTATTAAGTCATAAAAAAGAATGAAATCTTGCCATTTGCAACAACACAGATGGCCTCAGAAAGCACTGTGCTAAGTGAAATAAGTCAGAGAAAGACAAATATTATATTGTTTTACTTATATGTGGAATATAAAAAATAAATGAACAAACATAAGAAAACAGAAATAGTTATAGAAAACCAACAGGTAATCACCAGAGGGGAGGGTATTGAGGGGAAGAAAGAAATAGGTAAGGGACCTTAAGAGGTATAAGCTTGCAGCTACATAATAAATGAGTCATAGGTATGAAGATATAGTATGGGAATCTAGTCTAATAATTATATCTTTTTATGGTGACATAGCATAAACAGACTTACAATGGTGACCATTTTGAAATGTATTGGAATATCAAATCACTATGTTGTGTAACAGGAAATAACACAGTGTTGCAGGTAAATTATACTTCAAACAAATTTACAGAAAAAGAGATCAGATCCGTGGTTACCAGATGTGGGGGCAGGGGGGGAAATGGGATGAAGATGGTCAAAAGGTAGAAACTTCCATTTCTAAGTAGGAGAGATGTAATGCACAATATGATAAACATAGTTAACACTGCTAAGAGTTATATAAAAAAGTTAAATGAGTTATTTTCTCATCACAAGAAAAAATTTTTCTACGTAGCTCTGTATCTACACAAAATGATGGATGTTTACCAAGCCATCATTTCTTATAATCACTTTAGGATGCATGCAAGTCAGACCATTATGCTGCAATCTCTGAACTTATACAGTGCTATGTGTCAGTTTTATCTCAATAAAACTGAAAGAAATATTATTTAAAAATTAACTTCCCATATTGGAAATTAGAATAATGAACATTATATAAGATTATATCACTACCAATACCCACAGAACATTAATATTGTCTAGAAATAAGTAACATTATTGTGCTTTTTTCTTTCTGGAATTCTTTTCAGAAACCTAACTAGTTTACCTTGCAGAATGTTTTGTATTATTTTGACTAACCTATATTACACTGAAAATCCACATTTAAAAAGTTTCTATTTAAAACAATCATAAAATAAGTTTACTACACAATCAATTTTTTAAAAAAGGTAGTAACAAGTGTTGGCAAAGACATGGAGAAACTGAAACCCTATATAACTATGGGAAAATAAAGCATTGCAGCTGCTATGGAAAACAGTTTGGTGATCCCTCAAAAAGTTAAACACAGAATTAAACATGACAAAGTTTAATTCCATTCCTAAGTATATAATGAAGATAAGGAAAAACATGTGTTCAAACAAACACTTGTACATAAACATTTCCAAAATCATCTTTCATAATAGCCANTGGTGATCCCTCAAAAAGTTAAACACAGAATTAAACATGACAAAGTTTAATTCCATTCCTAAGTATATACTGAAGATAAGGAAAAACATGTGTTCAAACAAACACTTGTACATAAACATTTCCAAAATCATCTTTCACAATAGCCAAAAAATTGGAAACACTCATGTATCTATCAACTGATGAATGGATAAACAAAATGTGGTATATCATACTATATAATTAATCAGTCACAAAATATTAGCCATAAAAAGGAACTCAAGTCTGATGTTTACCACAACACAGATGAATCTTAAAATCATCCTTAGTGAAATAAAACATAAACAAAAAGCCATATATCATATGATTCTTTTTAAATAAAATACCCACAAAAGGTAAATTCATACAAACATAAAGGAGACTGGTGGCTGAAAGGAACTGGAGCTAAGGTAATGGGGAATGACTGATAAATGGGTGCGTGGTTTCTTTCTGCCATGGTGAAGACATTCATGAACTAGATATTGGAGACAGCTGCACACAGTAAGGAAAAACAAGTTAAACCACAGAAGTCTATCTGCAACAGACTGCAAAATCCCATCCACATTAGAGAGCAGAACCCACTTTCACAATGGCTCAGTTCCTCTCAAACTTTAACAGATGTATGCATCACCTGGTGATCTTGTTAACATGCAGATTATGATTCAGTAGTTCTAGGGTGGGATGTGAGATTTTTGCCTAATTTAGCTAGTAGGTGATATGCATGTATCTGGTCTAGGACCATACTCTGAGTAGCAAGACTCTAGAACAATGGTCTTTACATACATTTTAGAAGAAAATATAATACCTATCAAAAAATTTAAAACACAAACAATATATGTGTATTTATTTTACACATTAGGTAAGGGAACTACTATAGTAATAGAGACCATGTATTAAAAATAATACAGAAAATATCTACTTGTTTTCAGCATGGAGTAACAAGGACTGGGTTTACCTACCCACCTGTAACAACTGCAAAATAGGATAAAATATGTGAAACAATGATTTCAGACACTGAATAATTACAGAGTAATCCCTGAGAAGAGGGAAGTAAATGACATAATCTCAGATTATTGCCCACAGAGTTTCCAAGTCACAGTTCCAAGAGATGAACCTTGAAGGTTTTCGGAAGTTAAGCAGACAGTGGGAGAGGAAAGAGGTAGACAAAGGGAAAGCTCTGAACATCTGCTAAACATTCTGGTGTCTTCAAGTAAGTAATAATCAGTGAATAAGTGTTAGGAAACAACTTGAAGCAAAGGGAAAAAACAACCAAATGGAGTAGAACTAAAAAAATGATACAATCTTCAGAGCTGGGAGTAACTCAGGTTCCCACTAGTCATGGTGGAAAAATTCATAATTCACAAGATACTGGCTAGAATATCAAGAAATATATTAAAAAATGGAGAAAAGTAGCCTTAAGTTAAATGCTTCTCTGCTGCTGCTGCTATGTTGCTTTGGTCGTGTCCGACTCTGTGTGACCCCTTAGACAGCAGCCCACCAGGATCCCCCGTCCCTGGGATTCTCCAGGCAAGAACACTGGAGGGGGTTGTCATTTCCTTTTCCAATGCATGAAAGTGAAAAGTGAAAGTGAAGTCGCTCAGTTGTGTCCAACTCTTAGCGACCCCATGGACTACCAGGCTCCTCCATTCATGAGATTTTCAGGCAAGAGTACTGGAGTAGGGTGCCATTGCCTTCTCTGAAATGCTTCTCTAGTCCTGCCTAAAATCATAAAAGTCTTGGAAGAACTACATTTTTCTCCAAGTAACTGCATCCCACAACAAAGCTCAAGAATATTAATAGAAATGCAAAACTAGTCATCACCCAAGAAGGTAAAATTCACAATGTCTTGTGAATTAAAAAATAGAAAAAGGCAAATATAACAAATAAGGAGTAAAAATAAATGAAAAGGCATCCAAAAATGAGACAGAAAACAGAATCAGTAAATGACGACACAGAAAATTACCATTACAGTATAACTGCATTCTATATATTCAAGAAAACTGAGGAAAGATTAAACAGCATGCTTAAAAGAAATACTAAAAACATTAAAAGATGCAAACCAAAATTTTAGCATGAAAAACCTAAATCTGAGATGAAATAAACTGGATAGAATTAAAATTAAATTAGACACTGCAAAAAAAAAAAAAACAAGAATAAACTTAAAGCTGTCCAAAATGAAACACAGACAATAAACAAAAAGTAGTAAGTATCAGTGAGCTCTGAGACAACTTAAAGTAACTAATACAAGTTTAAAGGAGTCCTCTGAGTACTAAAAAGGGGTACCATTTTAAGCAAAAAATAGTTGAAATTTTTTCAGATCTGATGAAAACAAACCAACCCACAATCTGAGAAGCCAAACAAATTCAAGCATAAGAAATATGAGAATTATGTAAAGTCACATCATAATTAAACTGCCAAAAGTCAGTGATGAAATTAAAAACAGCCAAACATCGCATCAGAGCAGTATGTAGAGCAGCAGGAAAACACTGATTTATAATGAAGGGAAAAGTCAATTAATTAAAACAGATCAGGAAATAACACAGATGAAAGTAATAGTAAGAAGGCATATTTAAACAATTTTTAAACTGTATTCTGTTGTTCAAGAAGCTGGAGGAAAGTTAAGTAGACACATGGAAAACACTAAACACATACAAATGAACCTCTAGCAAAGAAAAGGATTAAGGACAGATTAGGTAATGCAGAAGCAAAGATTAATGAATCTGAAGATAGAGCATGAGAAAAGACCTGAAATGAAACACAGAAAAAAAGAACACAGCATTAGTGAATCATAACTCATATTCACGACTGATGGGAAATTTATAGCACTAAATATTTACATTAGAAAAGGAAAGGTCTGAAATCAATGACCTCACCTGCTTCCTTTAAAAAACTAGAAAAAGATCAAATGAAGCTCAGAGTAATAAGAAAGGAAATAAAAAGTATAAATTTACTTACAGAAACCAAACAGAGAAAATTTAAGCTTTTAAAGAGTATGGTAAGAAAGAAAACTATCTTAAGATTCGATTTGAAAACTACAAAGAGAGCAAGAGAAGAAAAAAGGAACAGAGGGAAACTACGAAACAGCCAGAAAACAATTAGCAAAATGGCAGCACATACACACTTACCAATAATAAAATGTAAACGGACTAATTCTCCAATCAAAAGACAGAATGGTTGAATGGATTAAAAAAAAGCAAGAGCCAGCTATATGCTGCGTATAAGAGACTCACTTCAGTTGTAAGACACAGACTCAAAAGTGAAGGAATGGAAAAAGATATTCCATACAAACAGAAACCAAAAGAAAGTCTTGGTAGCTACACTTACATAAAACAAACTTTAAAACTGTAACAACATACAAAGAAGGACATTACATAATGATAAATGGGCCGGCCCAACAAGAGGATATAGTATTTATAAACATTTATGCACCCAACACAAGAGCACCTAAATGTACNATGGAAAAAGATATTCCATACAAACAGAAACCAAAAGAAAGTCTTGGTAGCTACACTTACATAAAACAAACTTTAAAACTGTAACAACATACAAAGAAGGACATTACATAATGATAAATGGGCCGGCCCAACAAGAGGATATAGTATTTATAAACATTTATGCACCCAACACAAGAGCACCTAAATGTACACAGCAAATATTAACAGTACTAAAATCCCATTTAAAAAGAAAGCTACTCACTCAGCGCAAACAGTTTTTCCTGCTGATGTATGCGCAGATACTAAAACAGACTGATTATTATCAACACACTGAATGGCTTCTCTTTGAAAAGCATCAAGAATGAATGGATATTCCTATAAAAAAAATTAACATATGTATGAAGATACCTTGCCACATCAGAATATACTTAAAACCAAGAGATGCTAGCCCCATAAATTATGGAACCATTTATGAGTCTATTTGGGAAACATTCTATACACTAGAGAAAATTAAGAAGAATTAAAAAGAAAACTTTAACGAGAGAGAATATGTTATTTCTGCTGCCTAATCTTTCAATTACTATGCTTACACATATACTAATTACAACACAACAATTATTACCATATCTTAAGAACATGCTTTATGGGAGGCACTGTGGAACACAGTTCCCACATGCTGATCTCCACAGCAATTCATAACATAGGTATAGTTTTCTTTCCCAGATGGGAACACTGAGAGTCTGAAAAGTCAAGTCCTCAATGAAGTTCACTCAGCNCCCTCGATCTTAAAATTTATTTCACACCCCGAACTGCTGTCTCCCCATCTGGTAGCCTTGTTTTAGATTAGTGTAGGCTGTTCGGGCCTCCAGAGTTCCGACGGTAGCGTCCCCCACCTAACCTTCATTTGCCTTGAGAAGAAACAAAATAAATTTGCATTAGCTCTCGTTTCTGCAGGGATCAGTCGTGAGCCGCCCTCTAAACTAGCGAGGCGAATGCAGAATTGTTAACCTCCCAGAGCCAGACCCTTTTTCTCCTTGCTTCTCAGACCATTTTCAGGATGTAGCGTTTCCACGTGTTATGGAAAAATCAGTACTTAATAAGAATTTCAGGGCTTACACCCCGAATATGGTTATAATCTATTGTAAAAACTGTCAGCGATCTTTACCACAGCAATGCATTTTTGCTTCTTGTGCGTTTTGGTTTGATAACTCATCTTGGAGATTGCCAGTTCTGGCTGCAGATCAAGGGGCCTCTTTCACAGCTGATTTCAAAAAATGGACAGTTATACGCTATTTTGTTCTGCTTAGCGTGTTTGCTTGTTCTTACAGAAATATTCGTCCAACAAATATGTATTGAAAACCTCCGTGTACAGGATGAGCAAAGTAAATCACCACTCTTGGAGCTTGCCAGTCTAATGGCAGTAGTTACACAAACATTGCTTTATGATTGTTGTGTCGCTAGGAAAGAGAACTTTACAGGGTAATCTGATTTTTACTGGGAGAAAGGAGGACTATTGGATGGCGCCTTTGAGAAACTGATGGTATTGGGGGGATGGATTGGTATTAACTCCATGGAAAATGGGGGGAATAGTATTTCTCTGTAGTAAGGAAAACTACATGCCAAGATCGAGTCAGAAAAGAGCATGGGCCTTTGAGATATTCAGAATGTAAGCATTGCCTAAGGAGGAAAGGAGATGAGACTGAAGTAGGCAGGTAACAAACTCACTTAGAAGATGAATAATAATTCTTTGTCCTGCAACTTATCATAATATTTTAACTACAGAATTGCTATGCCTGCAATTGGAAATGTATGGTGTTTTTTCTTGACGATTCTGTGGCACTTTTACTCTGTGAATCAGCCTCTTCCTTTTCGTGCTATTCCTCTGAGTTCTTTAGAAAGTTCAAACTTTCTAATAGTCATTTGTTGTGTTCTTTGGCTTACCAGTCCCCAACCCCCAAATGTGACAGTTGCTGAATGTGTCAGTCTTACAGTATGATTCCCTCTCCACCCCTTCCAGAAGAACTCATCTACTTCTGTTACTTCTATCTTTTCCTGTGTAGGTGACTCCTCAATCACCACATCCAGTCGTGGGCTTTATTCCAAGCTCAAGTCGGCCATTTCCACACTGACTTGGAGATCTGGCCCTATTTTGCAAGCATGTCAAATTTAATAACGTGGCTAATTACTCTCTCCCAAACTAGCTTCTCCTATGACTTCTTTGGTTCTGTTTTTCCCGTATTTCTCTTTATTCACTGTTGGTAGTTATATTTTTATGCCTTCCTTTCTTCTTCACATCCAGTCAGTTCTCAGGCTCCATGTAGTCTTTATTTGTCTTCCTTGTATGCCCCTTTTCACTTTTGATTTATACTATTCATACCTCATTTTAGGCACTCATGAATTTCTGGAGTATGAGCGCAGCCTTCTAATGGATCTCCCTAGCTGTGTTCTTTTTTCCTCCTGCAGTCTGTCCTGCATAAAGTATTGGATTGATCTTCAGAATCACTGCATTGGTCACATCACTTCCCAAGTTGTTCTACAGCATTTTTACTGACATTGAGATAAAGTACCAACCATTCAGTTTGTATCTAAGACCACCCTTTCTAGCCTTTTTACTAGTCCCCGTATTGTGTGTATTCTCTGTCATGTCCAACTTTGTGAGCCTGTGGACTATAGCCCGTCAGGCTTCTATGTCCATGGTATTTCTCAGGCAAGAATACTGGAGTGGGTTGCCATTTCCTCCTCCAGGAGATCTTCCCAACCCAGGATTGAACCCAGGTCTCCTGCATCTCCTGCTTTGCAGGCAGATTCTTTACTACTGAGCCACCAGGGAAGCTAATTCTGGTATTCACCTATAACACTTTCTGTGTGTTTTTACTGCCCCAAATTCAGCAGTTGGCTTTCTGCGTCCTTGTGTTTATTCTTGCCATTTTCTCTTATGGAATGGCATCTATCTCTAACACTGTCTACCAGAATCCTGTAATACCCACCTCAGATAGCAACTACTTTTTAAATTCTTCCTATCTCCACAGCTCGTGTATCATTGTTTGAATCATTCTTTTTGATATTTAGATCTGAGGAATTACATATTTTACGTCCTACAAAATTATAGGAGGTAAGAACTGTTTCGTGGATATGTATTAATATCCCTCAATCTCTACTCAAATGTTCTGAATATAGTCATCCAAAAAATTTCTTGGATAAGTGACAAGGAAAAATCAGAGAAATTAAGACCAAGAAATCGAGAGAACGTGAGAGGTTATCTACCAAATTTGTAGAGAATTTCATGTAACCATAAATCAATATCTGTATATATATATATATATAGCAGATAAATAAAATGTTGCAATGTGATTGCCACTTTATTTTGTTTTTTTTTTCTGTTTGGATATTTTTATATTATATATAATAGGCTTACCTGGAAGAAAAAGTGACAAAATACACTGAAAAAATTATCTCTAAACTCTTTTTTGTTCCTAATGTAAATGTTAGTAGTTTACTCCCCTTCCATCTCTCTCTCTGTCTTTTCAAACAATTTGAAGAATTGTACATAGCATGTGTCCTCAAAATTGAACTCTCATCTTCAGGTAGAAATTGACTAGTGCTACAGAATAGTTCTTGGCCCAGTTCCGGGTGTTCTTCCACTTCTGTTTTTTCATTTCTTTTGTTCATCAAATAATTCTTGAAGAGCTGCTATGTGCCAGGCAAGATTTGAGGTACAGAAGATACCATAAGAACCGAACAGCCTGAGATTACTACTTATATGACTGAAGGTTGGTGGAGGCTACTTAACAACCTGCGTTTATGAAAATTATTAAACCTAGTTGAGACTTAAAATCTTAAGAGAGAAATAAGGGGACTAATATCTTGAATAAATTCATGAAAGCCATTATAAATATTTTTTAGGGTCAACAAAATAAAACAGAAAAAGTGCCGTCAAAGAAAACAGTGTCTTGGTAAAGAATAAATCAGTGGTACAGTCTGTTTGATTTAGAACAGAGATGGCTTTTTTGAGGAAACCTGCTGAGATGATTTGTAGCAACCAGCTATTAATCTGGAGAAAGAGTGAGGCTTAAGGAACAAAGGTGAAGGCCCTAAGGTGGGAACTTGAAATGAAGCAGTCAAAGTCTGTGTGGGTGGAGTGAAAGAGTGGGGAGTGGCGTTGGTATTAAATGAGGAAGAGACCTTAGCTAGGATTAGTCAGGTAGCTGTGGCTCTGTGGACTTCCTCAGACACCCTGAATGCTTCGATTATGTCAGCTAGCTCTCAATTATTCTCCAGATACTCTGTAGTTCCCTTTATAGCTTACTTGGATAATTAGTTGCGTAATTACTTCCTCAGAATCGCACTGTGAGGACAAGACTGGGTCTTATTCCTGACTGGATCTCTTGGCTGATTTGGATGTTCTTGCAGATTTGTGCTGTTGGTCAGAAGGGAGCCAGGGTGCCTCAGTCCACTGATCACCAGCATCAGCATCTCACAGTGAATGTCTCAGTGATAGTAGGTGGTTACAATCACTGTATGATGTAAAATGCAATACTGTGTAAAAGGAATATATTCTAAGAGTATTGGGCAACAGGAAACTGATTCTGGCTGATGCCTCTTCTTCCTCACTGAGTCGTCTTGAGGAAATTACTTAGTTTTTCTGTGCTTAAGCTTTAATAATTATTTCTGAGAGCCAGTTACATAAGTTCCATTGTCCATGTATAGTCATTATAAATTGAAATCCTTAGTGCATTTGCCTTGAAGATATGTACTGCACACTAACTTTCTTATTTCCAGTCAAATTTCCAGTAACTCCCTTCTTCTGAAACAAAACCAAAACTTGGAGAAGGGTTTCTAAACAGCAAAAAAGGTAACTGTCATACATCTTAGGCAGGTTACTTGGCAAAAGAATGGGGACCATTTTTATTGCATGGCCTGTTGACTTAGGATTGTATTTGAAAATAGGGTTACTCATGTCCAAGTTTTGATATATATTTTCTTCTGGTGCCATCACTCTTTTCCTAGGTAACAGATTAGAATTTGGGACTGGGGAGCTGTTAGGTTTCCATTCTGAAAGTTGGCTGGCTGATAGGAGAGGAGACCAAATTAAGAGTCTCAGAGAATTGGGTAGGCTCTGCAAGCCTGTTGGCACAATAATAGATATTCATAATAAATATTATATCATGAAATGCTTTGAATTTTGCTTACTGTGGTAGTATTATGGCAGGAAGTATAAATATATTTTAGAAGGACTTCTTTCAGATTGTTTTAAAATGCTCTCAAATTTTGGAGTTTTTATTCGTATTGATTAAAAAACATTTGTTAGCATGGTTTAGGAAGAATTTGAAAATGAAAGGGCCTTACTAGTTAACTTGATTTAATTGGTACTATCCCTGGCATGATCTCATTATTACTTCAGTTTCTCAGAGTATTGATTAAAATGTAAGCACACCATTTTCAGAGACCCTGACTGACACCCAGGGAATGCACGGCAGTATGAATGTTCATGCCCCTCTTGACGTTCTAGGGACTTAGATCTTCTTTTATTTGCCCTCTGGAAGTTTGCAGTATAAACTGACCTCAAGCAAGTGATATGATTGGCTGTTTTAGGTGCAATACTTGGAGGAGACAAATGAGAAGTGACTGCAGTCTTCAAGTCACTAAAAACAAAACCAATCCAGGATCTCCTGATGGTCCAGTGAATAGAACTTGGCATTTTCACTGCCAAGTTCAGTTACTGGTTAGGAAACTAAGATCCTGCAAGTGGTGTGGCACTGCCAAAACAAGAAAGAAAATAAAGCAAAAGTTACTAAAGGAATTTACAAATCTTACCTCTGATAGTAACACGTCAACCTTGAACTGTTTCTCAGTATTCTCTCGGTAATGAAACATCCATCTGTAGAAAAGGTTAATGGTTGGGGGGCAGGGGGTGGGGGTTGCCTCTGCATGGGTTTAGGGATTGATTAGTATGCTAAATTTGAGAAGAATTTACTACAACTGGTAAGACCCCCAGAAATGATTAAAGACTGCTGATATGTACTCTGTGACCATTGACATTAGTTTATGAACAAGGTTACTAGGATTAGGTACAGTCTGAGACTAAAAGATGAGGAAAACCATACTGTACCAGAATTCTTATTATCTTTTAATGTATTTACTAGTGTTTTAAAATGAACAACCTGCTCTAAGTCAACAGAGACTAAAATCCTTGAATTTAAAATTATAACAAGCAACTCTTTAATGTTAGGTTTCTTTAAGTGAAAAAAAAATTCTTAAGATTTATAAAAGGAGAGTAACTAGGTTTTATACTAGGATTATTTTTATATAGCTGCGGTTCTCAAAAGTGTGCTCAGGAGATCCTGGGGAATTATTGAGACCTGTCTAGCCGAGGCTTAATGAGATCAAACTATATTCATAATCTAAAATGTTATTTGTCATTTTCATTTATATTTTCTCACTAGTGTACAGTGACTACTTGATGTGTAATGTTATAGAAGATTAAATGCAAAAGTTAGACATTAAGAGATTTGCAAAAGTAAAAAACAGTTTATCTAGTAAAAAAAACTTTTCATAAAAGTAATACTTATTTTAACACATAGTAAAATTTATTTTCAATGAATTAATGTTTTTAAAATTTTCTCTTTTATCAATATGTGATAAATATCACTATTATAACCCACATAAACAAAAAGTACTTGGGATCTTCAGTCATTTTTAAGAGAGAAGGAGATCATGGGACCAAAGTTTGAAAATAAAATTTATTCTTTCCTGGTTAGTCATTGTTAGAAGACTGGTAACATATAGTATTTCTATTGACTGGAACAGACTTGACAACTATAGCAGATTCAGTAGTGTTCACCCAAACGTTCACGTCTACCTGGAACCTCAGATGTAATTGGTTAAGGATCTTGAGATGAAATCATCCTGGATTTAGGGAGAGCCCTAAGCCCAGTGACTAGGATCCAGAGAAAGGAGAGGGAGATTTGGACACAGACAGAAGGAATAAGGCCATGTGAAGGCCCATCTTAGAAGTGAGACAAACAAGCCAGGAAACACCTGGGATCGCCAGAAGAAGGAAGAAAAGAGTTACCTAGAGCCATCAGATGAAGTATGGCCCTACTGACACCTTGATTTTGGACTTCTAGCCTCCAGAATTGTGAGAGAATGTTTCTGTATATTCAGCCACCAAGTCCATGATAATTTGTTTCAGCAGCCTTGGATACTGATACAGCAACCTTGTACTCAGCCGGAGACATGATAGGTACTCCCACTTCCTTTTTCTCTTCAAAGTTACCGATCTTCTCTGCCAAGAATCAGATATCCTCTAAGAGGTCTTCCTTTAGCTAAGTGATGAAGCATTTGCACTCTGAGAAACTAGTTAACCTAGAGAATGCTAAACAGTAAAATGTTTTCGAAAATTGAGCAGTGTTGCTGACTTCTGGATTGGGTTATTTGGTAAAGTGGAAAAGAAAGAGTTGAGATCAAATATTTGTAGTGATCTTTAGACAAAAATTAAAATAGTGTAATGGATATTGATCATTACATTACCTTGACTATTTATTGTCTGTTATGTATAGGTCCGAAAATTTACAGTTTTAATTCTGCAAATGATTCTGGTGGTCCTGCAAATCTGGATAAATCTATTCTGAAAGTGAGTATCCACGTTTTGAGTCATTCCAAGAAATATTACCTTAAAAAAAAAATCTGTACTCTTAAATGTAAGCAAATGATGGGATATTTAAAATTTTGTAAATAGTACAATAATTACTCATCTATATGAAATAAAAAGTAAATCATACTTTTTATGGTAAAAAGTAGATGATAAAAGTACTTTTATGATAAAATTAAATCATCTGTTGAGAGCCTCTAAGAAATTAAGGAAGAGCTGAGTAAGGTCCAGACTTCTAAGTCTAGCATACACATCCCTTCAGATCTGACTTGGCATACCTTTCCAGCCTTCTCCATTACTCTTCTCCACTTAAAATTTTAGTTCACATCTCATTGTTCCCCTAAATCCCATATGATTTTATGACTCCAGGCTTTTGTCCATAGGCTCTCTGGCTAGAAAGCTCTACTTCCCCTTCTTATGTCTTCTTAATAATGACATGCTGGGTTATAGTTTCTTTTTCTATATGTTTCTTGTGCTAGACTGAATTCCTAAAGTATGTTTTTGTGCATTGCTCATAGTGAGCATTCATTAAAGATGTGACCAAAGGAAGATATATTTGAGAGTAGATGGTTTTGTAATCTTAGGTTAAGTATATGGAAACAATAGAAGATAAAATGGCCAGTAGGAGAAAAATTAAAGACAAACAGAGGAAGCCAAAATAATTTGTGTAATCTAATATTACAAATTATATAAAAGTTTTTACTTTACTTGATTTGCCCCTCTTGTAGCATCACATCCATTCTTTCAGGCAGTGTGCTTAGGTTGCTTTATTATTAAGGCACATTTCTGGGTTCCTTCCCCAAGGATTCAGATTCAATATGAATAATAAGGCTTAGGAATCTTGTCTCTGTGGTGGCAACATAAGGGTGGTCCAAGGACGATGTCATGAGATACATGGCTTCAAGAGGCTTTGTAAAAGGATTTTGTCTTGCCAGATATTGTTGTTTTTACCATACCTCATTTTTTCTTAAATATGTGATAGGAATGTGATCCAATGAATAGTATTCCAGTATAATCGCTGTATCTGATTTCAGCTGAAATTCTGGGCTTGGTTGGTAGGGATATAGAAAACTGATTCCTTCTAATTACTTAATTATTAAATGTTATTAACTAATTCATCTTCTAATTTATATGATCTTTTTGGTCTCAATAGGTGGTAATTAATAACAAACTAGAGCAAAAAATTATTGGAGTGATAAATGAACATAATAAGCAAAATAATGACAAGGGAGTGATTTCTGGAAGACTTACTGCCAAAAAATTACAGGTATTTTGCAAACCTTTTATTAAAGTTACTTATTTTTAGTGGAGCACTTAAAAAAAAATTTTTTTAATTGAAGTATAATTGCTTTAAAGAATTTTGTGGTTTTCTGTCATACATCAACGAGAATCAGCCATAGGTACAACCCATGTCCCCTCTCTCCCAGACATCCCTCCCGTCTCCCTCCTAACCCCACCCTTCAGCCTGTCGCAGAGCCCCTGTTTGAGTTCCCTGAGTCATATAGCAAATTCCTAACTGTTTTATACATGATATTGTAAATTTCTGTGTTACTCTCTCCATACATCTCCCCTTCTCCCTCCTCTCCTTCCACGTTGTCCATAGGTCCATTCTCTATGTCTCTTTCTCCTTTGCTGCCCTGAAAATAAATTCATCAGTGCCATCTCTTCAGATTCCATATATATGTGTCAGTAATGATATTTATATTTCTCTGACTTACTTCACTCTGTATAATGGGTTCTAGTTTCGTCCACCTCATTAGAACAGATTCAAATGCATTCCTTTTTTTTTTAACCTTTAATTTTTTTATTTTTTATTTTTTCCGTCTCAGGTGTACATGAGTTCCCAATCTTGTGGCTGAGTAGTATTCCGTTGTATATATGTAACAGCTTCTTAACCCGTTCATCTGTCAGTGGACATCAAGGTTATTTCCGTGTTCTAGCTATTGTAAATAGTGCTGCAGTGAACATTGGGATACATGTGTCTTTTTCAGTTTTGCTTTCCTCAGGGTATATGCCTAGGAGTGGGATTGCTGGGTCATATGGTTGTTAAGCTTTTTAAGGAGTCTCCATACCATCTTCCATAGTGGCTGAGTCTCCAACCATCTTCCATACTGGCTGTATCAGTTTACATTCCAAATTTCATGTAGATTGGTTCCATCTGCAAAAATGAGAAAGAAGTTGTGTTAAATGTGAGTGTACACGTTAAAATAGTGATATGAAAATTACATCCCCCAAATTATGTTGGACTTGTAATGGGCACTTTGCTTACATTTTCTCTGACATACCAATGCTGGAAGGTATTTGCCCCATTTTTCAAATGAAGAAATTGAGGCTTAGAAGGATTACATAAATTATAGCCTGAGGTTGTTAATTACTAAATAGCAAAATATAAAGGGCTTCCCTGGTGGCTTAGAGGTAAAGCCTCTGTCTGCAATGAGGGAGACCTGGTTTTGATCCCTGGAGAAGGCAATGGCAACTCACTCCAGTACTCTTGCCTGGAAAATTCCATGGGCTACAATCCATGGGGTCAAAAAGAGTTGGACACGACTGAGCTTTTCACTTTTCACTTTCAAAATAAAAGGAGTATGAATTTCAACCCAGTCTTGCCCATATCTAAAAATGTTTTAGAAAGTACATTAAAAAGCTTTACTTTTTATATGAACATGTTCACTGAAGCACTGCTTATGATTTAAGAAAAAGAAAACATTCCAAGTGAGCACCAGTAGGAAAATGTATAATTAGATTATATCTATCCAGTGGAATATTCTGTAACTATTACAAGTGGTGAACAATTTCTAATAATTTAGGAAGATGCTTAGTTATAATGTTAAATAAAATTTGTTTTTAAAAAAGTCACAGAAAAATGACTGAAGGACCCACATTGCATTGCAAACAGTATCTTTGGATAGTGAGAATATGAGCAATTTCTCCTGGTCCTTTTTAATTTTTCTGTAGTTCTCAAATTCCCTAGTTCTCAAATAAAATAATTCTTCAAACTGGAAAAAGAAAAAGATACTTTTGAAGTTATAATCTGTGTCAGAATTTCTGTTTTAAAATGAATGGGAGAATACACTTAGTAATGAAAAAACAGAAAATTGACAGAATGGCTTTTTTCCGTTTCCCTTCCATAGGATTTATACATGGCTTTACAAGCATTTTCATTTAAAACTAAGGACATTGAAGATGCCATGACTAACACACTCTTACATGGCGGTGACCTTCATTCTGCCTTGGATTGGCTCTGTTTAAACCTTTCAGATGGTAAGCAGTATGCCTTACAGTCTTTCAGTTTATAAAACCTTTTGAAATAATATATGTTTATGATATTTGTAGAAAGCTTTTGGTTTGCACTTAAATTTTTTTTCACTGTGTTACAATTATTTTTAGAATGTTCTTACCCTTTTCTGGTCTTTTTGGTATATTATTCTTAAAGATTATAGTCTGTGCAAGAAAAAATTATTTTTGTGTGTGTTGCTTTCAGTTGTTAATGACCATTTTACAATGCACATTATACAGCATATTCTCAACTGTCTATAACCTGTCAGGCTGTGTACCTGGTTTGGGTTTAGAAATTAGGGCTGTTTTGCTTTGGGTAAATAATATTTAATTAAGCACAGGGTTCAGGCTGTAATCTTCGGCAAGATCCTGGAATGTAAATTGCTTCTATGCCTGATTAAGGCTACTACCATATGCAACCAAGGAGGAGGGGAGAGTTAAGATTTTCTTATGAAAATTTAGGCATCTAGCACTTTGAGGGTGAAATGGCCAAATCGAGGTGGGCTGGTTTTTGTCTAGAGAGTGTTCCCACTGGTTTGATAATAAAACAACTTTCACTGTAGGATTTCTATTCCTCAGAGGTGAACAGTAGAAGAAAGTTAAGTGCTCTTTGTTTAGACAGGTTTTATGCATGTGTTTAATAAATATTTGTATGTTTTCTGTATCATGTACATTATTTTTATCCCAATTTCTCTTAAGATGCGCTTCCTGAAGGATTCAGTCAGGAATTTGAAGAGCAACAACCTAAAAGTAGGCCAAAATTTCAGTATCCTCAAACGCAAGCCACTATTTCACCTCCATTGCAACCTAAAACCAAAAAGCAGGAAGAAGATCCTAAGATCATGGTAATTTAAGAATTCAACATTTAAAGTGTAAAATCAGAGTGAAACGTGTAACAGTTCATAAGAGTATAAGTATTAGGTTGCAGTTACGTTTTTACTCATTGAAAATGTTTAATGGGTTTGCCAAACCCATTAGCACTGTCGTTTCAGTTATTGCTACATAACAAACCACTCAAAAATGGAGTGACTTAAACCAACATTATATTCCTTATGATTTTGCAGTTTGGACTGAGCTCAGCTAGGCAGTTTGTCTGATCCAAGAGGTATCTCCTCAGGCCAGAACTTCCAAAATGGTTTATTTACTCACATGACGAGAGCCTCAGCTGGGATCTTGCTAGCAAGGCACCTCTCTCTCCACATGATTAGCTTAGGTTTCCTCTTACATTTTGATATTAGAATGGTCAGACTTCTTACTTGACATCTGGCTTCCAATAGCAAGTATCTCAAGATAGTAAACACCAGTGTACAAATTTTTATCAAGTCTCTGCTTGTATCACTCTTGCTGATGTCGCATTGGCTGAAGCAAGTCATGTGGTCAATTCAGAATCTTTGTGGAAGGGGGTTACAGAAAGGCATTAATACTGGAAGGTATTCTTCCTTAGGGCATTATACACAAATACTTTGCATATCATAAAACATCTATGAACATGGTTGAACCTAGAGAACATTATGCTAAGTTAAATAAGCCAGTCACAGAAAGACAAATATTGCATGATGTCTCTTATATGAAGTACCTAAAATAGTCATGTTCATAGAAACAGAATGGTAGTTGCCAGGGGCTAAAGGGAGAAGGGGCAAATGGAAAAATGTTGCTGAATGGTAATAAAATTTCAGTTATGCAATATCAATAAATTCTAGACATCTGCTGTTCAACATAGTGCCTGTAGTCAACAGAACAGTATTGTGTACTTTAAAATATGTTAAGAGGATAGATGGATAGATCTCATGTTAAGCTTTCTTACCACAACCACGCCTCTCCCCATAGCAATACACACACACACAAAGGAACACTCAAGAATTTTTGAAAGTAACAGGTACATTTAGTACCTTGGTTGTAGTAATGGTATAATGGGTATATCAGTCAGTTCAGTCACTCAGTCATGTCCAACTCTTTGTGACCCCGTGACTGCAGCACACCAGGCTTCCCTGTCCATCACCAACTTCCAGAGCTTGCTCAAACTCATGTCCTTCGAATCGGGGATGCCATCCAGCCATCTCATCCTCTGTCATCCCTTCTCCTCCTGCCCTCAATCTTTCCCAGCATCAGGGTCTTTTCCAATGAGTCAGCTCTTCACATCAGGTGGCCAAAGTATCGGAGCTTCAGCTTTAGCATCCATGATATAAGCATATGTCCAAACTCATCAAAATGATGAGTGTATGTATATATAATAGTCAAAATCACAATAATATGCACAATTGTTAATGTATCAGACCTCAGTAAAGCTTAAAAATAAATAAAAATCTGTGGAAACAGCATGTGCACAAAACCACTGTTAAGGAATAACAGGTTTTTCACAGTTCTGTCAGTTTTTTGCCTCTTTATGTAAATGGATTCTTTGAATTATGTAAGTTTAGACTTACCAAAGTAATGTTGAGTTCCACTCATTTGTCCTTCACTATGATTTTTGAGACTTAAGTGTCTACTGTAGTTTCTGAGTGTAAAGAAATTATAAAAGCAGTGACACTTGATGATAGTTTTGACATCTTTTTCTAATTTTGATTTTTCAGATATTTGTTGTTGTTTTTTTCTAGCCAAAAAAGGATGAAAAAAATTTGGAAGTAAATATGAAAGAATGGATTTTACGATATGCTGAACAACAAAATGAAGAAAAGAGTGAGACTTCCAAAAGTTTAGAAGAGGAAAAATTTGACCCTGTGAGTATAAATTTGTATTAATCTTATAGTTGGATATTCCTCGCAAAATATTTACGTTTTCTAAGACTTAATTTCCTCATTTGTAAATTGAAGAAGTAGTTATCTCTAGGGGTTTATGTGAGAGTTAAATAAAACAACACTTAGGGAAAAACATGACACAAAATAACCGTTCAATAAATGTTTGTTACATCACTCCCATGTCTAAAGAGACAGTCCCCAAGTATTTTTAAATGATTAACTGATAAGAGTATGCTAAATGATGCGGATAATTTTTAAGCACATTATTTTATAAAGGAAAGCCTTTGCCTGGACAGAGAAAACCTACATATCATAAGATAAACTAAAACTATTAGATTAAGTGAAAAAATCAAGTTGTAGGAAGAAGATAATAATGCATATTCTGGTTAAAGGCTTCTATCTAGAATTTATAAAGAAGTTTTAAAAGGACAACAGGCATTTTACAAAAGCATATATTTGGATGGCCAATAAACATGTAAAAATAACTTCAACATTGCTAGTTGTGGGAAAAATGAAAATGAAAACTGCAATGAAATACTACTTTATATCTATCAAAATGGCTAAAATTAAAAGATCAGTAATACCAAGTGTTGGGAGGATATGAAGTAACCGAACACTCCTATACTGATTGTAGGAGTACAACTACTTTGGAAAACTGTCACTTTCTTATGAAGTTAGACATACATTTACCATATGACCAAACAATTTCATTCCTAGGTATTTACTCAATAAAAATGAAAATGACATAAGAAAGCTTGTACACAAATATTCATAGCAGTTTTATTAATAACAGCCGAACACTGTAAGCAGCTTTCGAAATCATTATATAAGAATGAAAGGCACAAATAAGTACATGCTGAACAATTTCATTATATTAAATTCTAGAAAAGTCATCTATGCAAAATCAATCTCTAGTAAGGGAAACCAGATCAGTCATTGTCTGAGCCCACAGACGGAGGAAGGAGATTGACTGTTAGGCATGATGGGCAAACTTTTGGGGATGATAGCAGTGATTTATGTCTTTATGATGATGGTTATATGGATGTATACATTCATCAGACACGTTCACTTATTCACTTAAAGTGGGTATGTTTTGTTATAAGTGAATCATACCTTTATAAAGTTGGTTTAGAATGGAAAAAAGGAAGTTGTACAACAGCATGCGTAGTATAATGAACTCATTTGAGTAAAAGAATACATACACACACACTCACACACACATATATTTGTATCTTTTTGTGTGCAAAGGAGACATCTGGAGAAATACACAAGAAACTATTACTAGTGAATAGGGCTGGGGTTAGGGTGGGTTATACTCTATGTATCCTCTGAATTTTTTTTTTAAGCATGTGCCTGTATTAAAGTAACAAAAACAAAAATAATTTATGATAGTACACGTTATTTTGAGGTTCAGAAAAAGAGGTCTCTTCTGATTGGAGCATCTGGTCAGTCTTACTGTCAGACTTTATTTTCTGGGCTCCAAAATCACTACAGATG
>SJYA01002726.1:4935724-4956283 GCA_006410615.1 Neotragus moschatus
GCTGTTATCATTATCACTTTGGCATCAGAATATATTTTTTTAAATTCTTTAAACCCTACATTCATATAATTTATATTAAATTTTTTCTCATAATGAGTATATATATATTATTCTCAGAGCTTTTGTGTGTGTTTAAAATTTTTCATAATAAAAATTTTTTTAATTGCTTCCTATTTGCAAATAAATTTTGTTATTCTTTGCAGTGTCTTCTAAAGAGAAACTCTTGCTAAGAACTATGATTTTAACTTTCAGATATAAAGTGATAGCTCTGCATTCTATTCTTTCAACTCAAGATCAAGCTGCAGCATTCACACTTCCTCCTCAAGGAGTCAGGAAGGTAAAACTCAGTACGTCAAATTTGTATGTGATCCACCTGAGAACAGTTCATGAAAATGACTCCCTATCATCAAAGACAGTTATTAAGTGCCTTATAGCACATGGCAGACTCCAGGTGTTCTGCTGTCTAGTATCATCAAAAGTGAACCAAATATTAAAATTCAAGTTATATTGTTAGGTGTTTATATTATGTGTTATCAATAACTTTAGAGGAGTGGTAGTTTAAAAACATGGCATTGTTGTTACTTTTGAGAAGAAAAAGTCACTACTCTTCTTCAAGAAGAGAACACAAAAGATGTTTAATGTCAGAAGCTACTTGAATCCTGGGAGGATTCTTTTTTTGTTCTCTATAGTCTATTCATCCCTGATCATTTTTGCAACACAGAGAACATTAGGTTAGGAAACAATCTTAATGTATTTTCATTGTCTCCTCTGTTCAGGATTCTGAATGAAGGGATACTTGGCAAAAAGAGTTTCTCAGATTCTTGTCCCGAAACTGCTGCCATGTCTATGGCCTTTGGCAACCTACTCAGCCTTACTTTCTTATCTTTGAAAGGGGTTGAATTAAATTTATGATTTTCTAACTGCTCTGAAAAACCCAGGGGTTCATAGGTTATGCTCTGATCTGTAACATTTGGGCTTCTCTGGAAGATTTTGTCTGAAGAAAAGAATTCCACTACCTCTAAACACTTTGATCACCGAGGTCCTATCTAAGTCTTAATAATCTGGGTTCTCTTTCCTAGGATGAAGGATAAGAAAAGCAAGCATTCAGTATTGAAATAGAGTGATAACATAGTGAACTGACCTAGAGTTTCCTAAATGTTTCACCTCCAAAGACGCAACAGAAGAAAAAAACATACACACAAGAAGATGGGCTATTCAGCCATCACCATTAAGAATTTTTGAGCTAGAAAGGGACCTAAGAAATCATGTATTTCTACCTCCTAATTTGAGACCAGAGAGGTAAAATAACTTGCCCAGGTCACAAAGCTAATAAGTAGCAAAGCCAGGGCAACAACCTACCAGTTCTTCTTACTAAAGAAAGTATTCCCTAATAATTATAAAGTTTCTGCTGAGCTGCAGTCTCCATTCTCTGACCCACTTTCCCATTCTGTGTGTATCATTTTTAAGATGACTGACTAGAATTAAGGGACTAACAGTATTTCTGTTGGAATAAGAATCTGTAAGTTTAATTAATAAGCTGAGGTAATAAAATCAATTAGAGCAAATTTAAGTTACACAGTAATAGCAATTAGATTGTGAATTTTTGTAAAGAATAATTGAAATTCACTTTTTAAAATGCATTGACTGAACTAAAGAATTTGTAAGTGATGGCACATTGCTGCAAGTTGTTACCTAAGTGTTTTGGCTTTGTGTTTTCAGATTGTTTTGGCAACAAATATTGCAGAGACAGGTATCACTATTCCAGATGTTGTATTTGTAATTGATACTGGAAGAACGAAAGAAAATAAGTAAGTTTGCATTTTCCTCCCAAATCAAAACATATTTAACCTTAAAAGGGCTTGGGACTCTTGAATTGTTAGGAGACATCACAGAACCATTCCAGTCAGTACATGTACTGTGGAAACAAGCACTAGATCTCAGAATCATATGGGGAACATCTCAAATGTCCTAATTCTGTGCAAAACAAAAGGTCTCAGAGAAGCTGTAGGGAAGTTTAAAATGTCTGAGAGTAAATGTCAAAATTCATGTCATTGGTTTTCCCATAAGTAATATCAGTGTTCTGCTCCTGAGGAAAGTGCTGAGAAAATGTTCAGACATAAATTCTTATCAGTTAGTTTGTAAAATAAATTGTTTTACAAAAGCATTATTTGTGGAATTAAAAAAAAGCATGGGTTTTAGAATCAGAGTTAGATTATAAATCTCTGATCTATAATCTTGAGCAAGTAATATGACATCAGTTATAATCATCAGTATTCTCATATGTAAGTGGGAAAATTAAAATTTCATAAATTGAAAGTACGTAATACAGTAATTGGCGCATAGTAGATAACTTTAACTATTAAATAAATTTAACAGATTATTACTTTATAAATGTTTTGATGTTTATATTTAACAAATAAGGGAGACCATCTTCGTGGTCTATTCTAATCTTTATACACTGTTCCTAATCTTAGAAAACTTTACCAATATTTGGAAATGAGTTATGACTGTCCAGTACAAAATAGACTCCTGATTTTTTTTAACTGTACCTTTAGAGGAAGTGTTTTCAGGGTTGAACTGTATTTTGTGAAAGGTGCTTTGAATTGTGATGTTCACAGCAGAATTTCTCACTCTTTCAAAGAATTCTCACTGCATAATTAATCTTCAACTTTAGAATCAAATACTTCGTTTTTGTTGTTGTTGTTGTTGTTTTTAGATTTTAAGTCATTTATCTACATATTATCTCCTAAAACATTTTTCTAGGTACCATGAGAGCAGTCAGATGAGTTCTTTGGTCGAGACATTTGTCAGCAAAGCCAGTGCTCTGCAGCGCCAGGGGAGAGCTGGGCGGGTCAGAGATGGCTTCTGTTTCCGGATGTACACGAGAGAAAGGTATGGCATAGCCTGGAGATGAAAACCACACAAACCAGCGTGGCATTGCTGATAATATGTGTTTAGGATTATTTTACCTTATTTTTCAGATTTGAAGGCTTTATGGACTATTCTGTCCCTGAAATCTTGCGTGTGCCTTTGGAGGAATTATGTCTTCATATTATGGTAATCCCAAGGGAATTTAGATTTCCCAACAAATTTAGAATTTGTTCTCCACCCCTTTCTAAGAAAAAAGAAAAAGAAGACCTAAACTTATCTTACCTTCTATTGCACTAGATTTTCAAGTATTTCATTTACTCTGCTCTAATAAATTCCCTCTTCCCCCATATTTTATAAGTAACCCACTGTGCTTCAAATCTGCCATAGGCACTCATACTTAAGAAATTAAAATACAGACTCATAGCCCAGACTACTAGTTCTCAACTGGGGATGATATTGCTTACCAGGGAAAGCCTGGAATGTCAGGAGACAGTTTTAGTTGTCAGAACTGCGGGAGAGGGAGACTATGCTGTGGACATCTAGTGGGTCAAGACCAGGGATGTTGCTAAACACTCTGCAGTGAACAGCACAGTCCCCTAAAACAAAGAATTATCTGGGCCCACTAACAATAGAGCTGGACTTGAAAAGTCCTGACCTAGACCAAAGGCTTCCTGGTATGAAAGATCTATAATATCCTTCAGTTCTTAGATTTTTTTGGTTCTATAAAAATCAGGAATGAAGAAACTAAAAATATGCAACTGGGAAAATCTCCCCTTCGCTTAAACTTTTACTTAAATTTAGTTCCAGTTTGACCATCTTTTTTTTATTTTTATTTTTTCTGATCACATCCAAATTTATCACTTTTTCAATCTGCAGAAATGCAATCTTGGTTCTCCTGAAGATTTCCTCTCCAAAGCTTTAGATCCTCCTCAACTTCAAGTAATCAGCAATGCAATGAATTTACTCCGAAAAATTGGAGCTTGTGAACTAAATGAGCCTAAACTGACTCCACTGGGCCAACACCTCGCAGCTCTGCCTGTAAATGTCAAGATTGGCAAGATGCTTATTTTTGGCGCCATTTTTGGCTGCCTGGATCCAGTGGTAAGACAAGCAACACTGCTGTTTCTTCACTGTAAATATCATTTTGGTTGGGGAGGTATTAAGTTGGGAAAAATTTTTTTAACTAAATAGGGTGTCTATACTAACATTAAAGCCAGAAAATCTGAATGCTTAGTGAGAATTTTTGAATATTTAACTTTTTATATTTATATATAAGAAAATATCTTCACCCATATACTCTTGTGTATTGTAGGTATTATTTTGTAAAAGGGTTTTTTGGCTTGTAGACTTCTGCTATCAAACATCCCACTTGAAATATTTACTTAATTCTTTCTGTATGTGTGTGTATATATATATATAGTACATTCATATAGTAGATGGGTTCATTGGGAATTTTGAACTCCACACTTCAGAATCAAAACTTCCCTTTTTCTGGGTTTTCTCTGAGCTAGCAATTACCAGCAATTCTGTTTTCTCAAATTATCTCAGAATTAACAAACTTTTTGCCTCTCTCTGAATCTCTTGCCTGCTTTGCCATTCCAACTTTATCAAGTTGTAGCCTTTTCTGGGACTACAAATAAGCCTGTTTGAAATCAAAATGGGGAGAGTATGACTTACTGTAGTCTTTTTTTTTTTTTCTAGTATCAGAAATATATACCAGAATTGTGTTGAGTCCAAGAAATATCTACTGCCATGATAGTTGATCTGAAAAGCTGCAGCAACAACAAATGGGTTGTTATATAGTCCAAATTATGTAAGAATTATTTAAGGAGCATTGCAGGCAATGGAAATTCAGACTCAGAGTCAAGATCTCTGATCTGTGATTAAGGAATTTCTTTTAACTGTGTGACAGACTATCAGTCTTGCACAAATACTCATTTTTTAAAATCCCTGATTCTGTTGGTATTACTTCCCTGTCTCACAAAGATGATATAAAAGTAAGTGATAGATTTTTTAAATTCCATAAAATGAAACTAAAAGTAACTAATTAAAATGAAAATGCTAGCTAGCACTATTATAGAACACAGTAAATTCAAAAGAAGCATGCAACTTGAAAGTGAAATTTTATGATTTGCTTTCTATTATAATACAAATCAGCTTTCAGAGTGTACCTCTTTAAGGTTAAATTTTTTTGTTTATTTATGGTTAGGCAACATTAGCTGCAGTTATGACAGAGAAGTCTCCTTTTACCACACCAATTGGTCGAAAAGATGAAGCAGATCTTGCAAAATCAGCCTTGGCCATGGCAGATTCAGATCACCTGACGATCTACAATGCATACCTGGGGTAAAGAAATAATCTGGGTTTTGTCAGTAGGTCAGACCTGAGGGTATTTACTATTTAAAAAATTTATCTGACTTTTATTAAAAAGATACATTAAAGGTTTATATTTAGTATTAGTTACTTCATCTGTTAAGTATAATTATTTTAGAGATTTGTATTTTTATAATCCTAAAATTTAAGAACAATGTACTTTGTATTACTATGTGTATATTACCTTATATTTGAAGTTATTAATTTACTGTTATACATAAGCAAAAAATACCTATATTGTAGATGAAATTGGCTAGCTCTTAAAACAGGCAAGGCCCTTCCTTGTTTTATATGATTATAATATAATTAAAGCTATGGTTAGTACCTCTGAAAGTGAGAGTTTGGAAACATTAGACTCTGGTCATTTTTCTCACGTAGATGGAAAAAAGCACGGCAGGAAGGAGGCTATCGTTCTGAAATAGCATATTGCCGGAAGAACTTTCTTAATAGAACATCACTGTTAACCCTAGAGGTAAGTCTTAATGCAACGTCTTAATTTAGGGTCATATAGTGGACCAGTGGGAAAAGAAATGCCTAGGATAGTGCTTGACACATAGTAAGTGTTTAATAAACACTTGCTGAATTAATAAATCTGTGATTTTTTTTTTGTTTTGTTTACCACAACAGATAACCTTGGCTGTTCAGTGGTTAAGACTCTTTGCTTCCAAAATAGTGTTTAACAATCATATTCAGGAAGTGGTCAAAGATGCAACATGATTTCATAGAAATAACACTAGTTTGGGAATTAGGATAGTTGTCTATTTAACAGCTCAAGCTTGGAGGTTAATTTAGTCTCAGTTTCTCATTTAAAAAAAAGAAATTGAATTGGGGGTATGCTACAGTTTTTCTCAACTCTGAAAATCAGTTGTTATTTTGAATTATTATGGAAATTTTCAACTGTACATAAAAGTGAGAATAGTATAGTGAACTCCTGTGTACTCATTTCTCACTTCCATAATTAGCAACATGTGCTCAATCTTGTTTTACTAATACTCCCCTTAATCCACTATCCGCCCTCTCGATTATCTTGAAGCAAATCCCAGATGTCAGCTTGTTATATATCTCCGAAGTATAAGACTTACTTTTTTCTTTAGCATTATTATGCCTTGAAAAATAATTCCTTTATATGGTCAACTATACAGTGTGTAAATATCCCTGATTTTTCATAATTTTTTTTTACAGCTAGTTCAAAATCATGATCCACACAGGGTCCACACGTTAAAATCGGTTGATATGTCTCAAATGTAGTGCAACATTTAAAGGGAAATGGTGTTTAGAGCAGACGTGCTATAAAAGCATTCAGAAAATAAACTTATTCTCACATAATTCCCCTATTCTATGCTCATATTTTAAAAGGTTGTCTGGCTCGGGTTCAAGATATGGAGAGATAAGCAACACTCCTTTGTCTGCACTCCACTTCCTCCAGACCTTCAAGTTGCCTCCCACTCCCTTCCTTTTATCAGCCTTGTCTTCGCCTCCCCTAGGCTACAGAGTTTTCAGTTCTTTACCAGTCTTGTGGTATTACAGCAACTGTCTGATTTTTCCTTCTCCTGGAATTGAAGTCCCTTAAGTCCCAAACCAGAAAACTCAAGGAAATCCTAAATGTAAACTTCATCTTTTAATCACTTGTATCCTGTCTACTTTAAAAATGCTCATCCTCACGAGACAGCAAAAGAGACACAGATGTAAAGAACAGACTTTCGGACTCTGTGGGAGAAGGCAAGGGTGGGATGATTTGAGAGAATAGCACTGAAACATGTATATTATCATCTGTGAAATAGATCGCCAGTCCAGGTTCGATGCATGAGACAGGGTGCTCAGAGCTGGTGCACTGGGATGACCCTTAGGGATGGGATGGGGAGGGAGGTGGGAGGGAGGGTCAGGATAGGGAACACATGTACACCCGTGGCTGATTCATGTGAATGTATGGCAAAAACCACCACAATATTGTAAAGTAATTCAGTTCAGTTCAGTTGCTCAGTCGTGTCTGAGTCTTTGTGACCCCCTGAACTGCAGCATGCCAGGCCTCCCTATCCATCACCTACTCCCAGAGTCCACCCAAACCCATGTAAAGTAATTAGCCTCCAATTAAAAAAAAAAATAGGCAAAAAAATAAATAAATTTGGATTTTTTTAAAAAAATGCTCATCCTCCCTATGATATTTTAGCTGATTGGCATTACTAAAGGTAGAAAAAGATTTTAAGCAACAAGTTTAGATGGTTGCCATTAATAAACATTGTCAGAGTTCTTTAGAAAATTGTTTCCCAGAGACAAGTGAAGAAGGTTCCTGCAGGCTAGGATCAGAGTCCTCTGTAATTCTTCCTCAGTGTCTCTGTGTGACCATCCTTACTGAGTAAACCTATTGAAAGCAGAGCTCCTGTTAAAGTAAATGCACTGAATGAAAATGCGTTCAGGCACATTTCTATTGCTTTCACATATTAGACATCCGTACGTTAATTGAAGTCTGGTTGATTTATAATATAATATTTTAGGCATACAACACAGTGATTCAGTATTTTTCTAGATTATACTCCATTAGAAGTGATTATAAAATACTGACTGTAATTCCCTGTGATATACAATATATCCTAGTGGCCTGTTTTATACAGACCTGTGTGTGCCTCTTAATTCCATATCCCTATCTTGCTCCTCCCCCTTTCCCTTCCTCCAGTGGTAGCCACTTGTTTGTTCTCTATATCTGTGAGTCTGTTTCTGTTTTGCTGTATACATTTGTTTTAGATTCCACAGTTAAATGATATCATATAGTATTTGTCTTTCTCTGCCTTATTTCACTAAGCATACTGTTTAGTCCATCAACCTTGCTGCAAATGGCAGGTTTTTTTTTTTCATTTTTACTAAAGTTTTATATATTTATGGAACTTGAGGAATAGTAATATATTAAGACACTTCTTCAAAGTATTGGCTGTGTTAAACTTGAAAATAAACTGATACGTTAATGAAATGCCTAAAGAGTTTGCTAAACTAATAAAGTATTATTCAAAGAATAAAGCACAAGGACTTCCCTGGCAGTCCAGTGGCCGCCATTCTGTGCTTCCAATGCAGGGGTCATGGATTTGATCCCTGGTCAGGAAACTAAGATCCCACATTCCATGAGATGTGGCCAAAAAAATTAAAAACAAAAACAAGAACGCACAGATACATACTTCATGCTGCTGGTTTTACTTAGTAATATGATGGATTAGGAAAATATTTGACAAATGTTAATCTTTATAATAAGGTTAGAAATGAAACATTTTAGCATGTTTCAAATTCCACAAGTTTTTTTTTAATTGGCATGTAGTTGATTTATAATATTAATTTCAGGTATATACATACTGATTCACAAATTTTAAAGATTATAGTCCATTATAGCTAACTACAGAATATTGGGTTTTATTGGGTATATTCCATGTGCTGGCAACATATCCTTGTAACTTAATTATTTTACACATAGTAGATTATACCTCTCAGACACCTACCCCTACCTTGCCCCTCACTCCTTCCCTCTCCCTGCTGGTAGCCACTAATGTTTTCTCTATGTTTGTGTTTCTTTTTTGTGTTATATCCACTAATTTTATATTTTTAGAGTCCACATATAAGTGATAACATACAGTATTTTTCTTTGTCTGACTTATTTCACTTAGCATAATGCCCTCCAGGTCTATCCACTTTGTAGCAAAAGGCAAAAATTCATTCTTTTTTGTGCTGAATAATATCCCTTGTGTGTATGTGTGTGTATTATCTTTCTCCATTTGTCTGTTGATGGACATTTGGGTTTCTTCCATGTGTTGGCTGTTGTAAATATCTATGAACATTGGAGTTGATGTATCTTTTTGAATTAGTGTTTTCATTTTTTTTCTGGATATATGCCCGGGAGTGAGATTGCTAGATCATGTGGTAATTCTCTTTTTAGCTGTTTGGAATCCTGTCCATTTTGATAGGAAACAGTAATACAAAGTACAAGGTTGTTTGGCAGCTTCTTTAATTGATTATGATCATGTCTCTTTTTAACAAACTAATCTAGGATGTAAAGCAGGAGTTAATCAAGTTGGTTAAAGCAGCAGGATTTTTATCATCTACAACTTCTAATAGCTTCGAAGGAAACAGAGCCACACAGACGCTTTCCTTCCAAGAAATTGCCCTTCTTAAAGCTGTACTTACTGCTGGACTGTATGACAACGTGGGGAAGATAATCTATACAAAATCAGTTGATATTACAGAAAAATTGGCTTGCATTGTGGAGACAGCCCAAGGCAAAGCACAAGTACATCCATCCTCAGTAAATCGAGATTTGCAGATTTATGGATGGCTTTTATACCAGGAGAAGGTAAAGTGCTCATTCTTTAATTCCAGTATTTGGGACATGATTCTAGAAGTCAGTCATAACAAATTGGATGCCCACCAAATACTAATTTGGTTCTTAAACTGAGCTATTCATGTTTGTTCATATTTGAAGTCAAGATGTTCATGGTTTCTCAACAAAAATATAAACATGTCTTTTTTCCACATCTCCAAATAAGGGGAACATGGAATGGGATAGAACTAAACGTGATGTTACAACAGTCTGAGACACAGTGAAACCTAAGATAACTTAATAGCAAATATTTGTAGATTAAAACAGTCAACCTTTTGAATCATAGCTCATTAAATTAATAAAGATACATAATTTCAAGCATTGGCTTGAGTAACTCCCAGCTTATCAGCAAACTTAAACGTGTAAAACATGACAAATTCCTGACTGATGGTCATTGCTGAACCTTGCTATAGAAACCAGACACTTTGAAACTTAATTATAATTGTATCTTTCCACTAATTATTTAAAAGTATTAGCATAACACTGCTTAGTCATACTTTATGTTCAAGGTACACAATTCAGCCTTACAATTAATGTTTGAAATCCTTTAAATAGTATAAATACACAGGTGGTGACTGTGATTATTGTAAAAGAGATTGTGCAACATAATGTAGACATGTAGCTTTAGAAAACAATTTAAAATAGTAGCAAATTACAGAAAGATGCTTACATGAAACAGACAGTGAATTTTTTTTTTTAGGCTATTAAGTGTTTTTTTTTTTCTTAATACAGATACGATATGCCCGAGTGTATTTGAGGGAAACCACCCTAATAACCCCTTTTCCAGTTTTACTTTTTGGTGGTGATATAGAAGTTCAGCACCGGGAACGCCTTATCTCTGTTGATGGCTGGATCTATTTCCAGGTACATGCTACAACTGATCTTAAAATTTTATTGCCAGTACCATTGAGGTAGATTTTTTTTTTTTTTTAATTGGAGTTTGCGTTATTTCTTCCTATGGTTTGACTTAAATAGAAGATGTCCGTATTTTATCTTGCCTTGGTTTGGTTATATGTTTTTAAATCTGTTTAATTTAAAATGCAAACTATATTCCTAATTACATATTGCATTTATTGTTAGTAATAATGATTTGCCATATGGTGGACTTCAGTAGTTAACTTTACATGGATCATCCTAATTTAATACCCTAACAAGTTTGTTAGATGATTTCTTTCTGTTGATAAGGCACTTAAGCTGAGTGAGAGTTAAATAGCTTACATGGATTGTTAATGGTAGAGCAAGGTTTAAACCTAGAACTTTATGATCCTCAAACTTGTGCTCCTTCTGCTATATCATGCCGCCTATAAAAAGACACAAATTCATTTAATTCATAGTTAAAATTCTCCTCTGGAAAAATTAGACCTACCAGTGCTACCAACAATAAGTTTATTTCTCTGTAACTTATCAACATTGACCACTTTAAGCAAATCTAATACATTCTGCTCTGATATACCATGATAGCTGTTTGTCTAAGACTGGAGATGTAAATTTTAAAGGCACTTTTAAAAATATGTGCACTTCTCACAAAGAGGGGGAGATGGTGATAGTGTTCTATAACTGAATTGTGATGATGGCTGTACAACTCTATAAGTTCATTAAAAATCATTGAGTTGTACACAGTGAGTAAATTTTTATGATCTATAAATTATTCGTCAGTAAAGCTATTTTTTAAAAAAAATTCCATTTTAAAACCTGAAGCCCTCTTTCTTTCTCTTCCGGGACGATATCTAGAGGCATTCAGGATGGTCCAGCCTCTAACAAAACCAGGCTGTCCCAAATCCCTGGTAGTAGCATTGTTTACCTTTATACAAAGAAGATTGGGAAAGCACCAGAATCCACATGTGGGCTTTGCTCAGGCCGACTTCAAGGAGTTCATGCTGTGAGACCTAAAGTTCTTATGAGGTTGTCTAAAATGAAAAATCACAATCAGCTGGGCCTATGATGTTTCCATGTGTGCTAAATATGTCCACGACAGGACAAGCATGCTTTCCTTATCGAGGAACAGATCATTGTGAAAATGTTGAAAGCACAAGCACAGAGTCAGAAAGCTAAATTAAAATATGAAGCATTTTTTAGCAATAAAATCAAAAAGCACAAAAACGAAACTGTAGTCTTCACTCGCATAGAGCTGATAACAAGAGAGGAAAACAATTGCAAAATGGTTGCTTTATTCTGGAAAGAGGTATCAAGTTTATGGGTACTTAATAAGGAAACTGAAGTTTATGTTCTCTTAGCTGCAGAAGGTAATTTATTTTTCCCATAACNATCCATCACCTACTCCCAGAGTCCACCCAAACCCATGTAAAGTAATTAGCCTCCAATTAAAAAAAAAAATAGGCAAAAAAATAAATAAATTTGGATTTTTTTAAAAAAATGCTCATCCTCCCTATGATATTTTAGCTGATTGGCATTACTAAAGGTAGAAAAAGATTTTAAGCAACAAGTTTAGATGGTTGCCATTAATAAACATTGTCAGAGTTCTTTAGAAAATTGTTTCCCAGAGACAAGTGAAGAAGGTTCCTGCAGGCTAGGATCAGAGTCCTCTGTAATTCTTCCTCAGTGTCTCTGTGTGACCATCCTTACTGAGTAAACCTATTGAAAGCAGAGCTCCTGTTAAAGTAAATGCACTGAATGAAAATGCGTTCAGGCACATTTCTATTGCTTTCACATATTAGACATCCGTACGTTAATTGAAGTCTGGTTGATTTATAATATAATATTTTAGGCATACAACACAGTGATTCAGTATTTTTCTAGATTATACTCCATTAGAAGTGATTATAAAATACTGACTGTAATTCCCTGTGATATACAATATATCCTAGTGGCCTGTTTTATACAGACCTGTGTGTGCCTCTTAATTCCATATCCCTATCTTGCTCCTCCCCCTTTCCCTTCCTCCAGTGGTAGCCACTTGTTTGTTCTCTATATCTGTGAGTCTGTTTCTGTTTTGCTGTATACATTTGTTTTAGATTCCACAGTTAAATGATATCATATAGTATTTGTCTTTCTCTGCCTTATTTCACTAAGCATACTGTTTAGTCCATCAACCTTGCTGCAAATGGCAGGTTTTTTTTTTTCATTTTTACTAAAGTTTTATATATTTATGGAACTTGAGGAATAGTAATATATTAAGACACTTCTTCAAAGTATTGGCTGTGTTAAACTTGAAAATAAACTGATACGTTAATGAAATGCCTAAAGAGTTTGCTAAACTAATAAAGTATTATTCAAAGAATAAAGCACAAGGACTTCCCTGGCAGTCCAGTGGCCGCCATTCTGTGCTTCCAATGCAGGGGTCATGGATTTGATCCCTGGTCAGGAAACTAAGATCCCACATTCCATGAGATGTGGCCAAAAAAATTAAAAACAAAAACAAGAACGCACAGATACATACTTCATGCTGCTGGTTTTACTTAGTAATATGATGGATTAGGAAAATATTTGACAAATGTTAATCTTTATAATAAGGTTAGAAATGAAACATTTTAGCATGTTTCAAATTCCACAAGTTTTTTTTTAATTGGCATGTAGTTGATTTATAATATTAATTTCAGGTATATACATACTGATTCACAAATTTTAAAGATTATAGTCCATTATAGTTAACTACAGAATATTGGGTTTTATTGGGTATATTCCATGTGCTGGCAACATATCCTTGTAACTTAATTATTTTACACATAGTAGATTATACCTCTCAGACACCTACCCCTACCTTGCCCCTCACTCCTTCCCTCTCCCTGCTGGTAGCCACTAATGTTTTCTCTATGTTTGTGTTTCTTTTTTGTGTTATATCCACTAATTTTATATTTTTAGAGTCCACATATAAGTGATAACATACAGTATTTTTCTTTGTCTGACTTATTTCACTTAGCATAATGCCCTCCAGGTCTATCCACTTTGTAGCAAAAGGCAAAAATTCATTCTTTTTTGTGCTGAATAATATCCCTTGTGTGTATGTGTGTGTATTATCTTTCTCCATTTGTCTGTTGATGGACATTTGGGTTTCTTCCATGTGTTGGCTGTTGTAAATATCTATGAACATTGGAGTTGATGTATCTTTTTGAATTAGTGTTTTCATTTTTTTTCTGGATATATGCCCGGGAGTGAGATTGCTAGATCATGTGGTAATTCTCTTTTTAGCTGTTTGGAATCCTGTCCATTTTGATAGGAAACAGTAATACAAAGTACAAGGTTGTTTGGCAGCTTCTTTAATTGATTATGATCATGTCTCTTTTTAACAAACTAATCTAGGATGTAAAGCAGGAGTTAATCAAGTTGGTTAAAGCAGCAGGATTTTTATCATCTACAACTTCTAATAGCTTCGAAGGAAACAGAGCCACACAGACGCTTTCCTTCCAAGAAATTGCCCTTCTTAAAGCTGTACTTACTGCTGGACTGTATGACAACGTGGGGAAGATAATCTATACAAAATCAGTTGATATTACAGAAAAATTGGCTTGCATTGTGGAGACAGCCCAAGGCAAAGCACAAGTACATCCATCCTCAGTAAATCGAGATTTGCAGATTTATGGATGGCTTTTATACCAGGAGAAGGTAAAGTGCTCATTCTTTAATTCCAGTATTTGGGACATGATTCTAGAAGTCAGTCATAACAAATTGGATGCCCACCAAATACTAATTTGGTTCTTAAACTGAGCTATTCATGTTTGTTCATATTTGAAGTCAAGATGTTCATGGTTTCTCAACAAAAATATAAACATGTCTTTTTTCCACATCTCCAAATAAGGGGAACATGGAATGGGATAGAACTAAACGTGATGTTACAACAGTCTGAGACACAGTGAAACCTAAGATAACTTAATAGCAAATATTTGTAGATTAAAACAGTCAACCTTTTGAATCATAGCTCATTAAATTAATAAAGATCCATAATTTCAAGCATTGGCTTGAGTAACTCCCAGCTTATCAGCAAACTTAAACGTGTAAAACATGACAAATTCCTGACTGATGGTCATTGCTGAACCTTGCTATAGAAACCAGACACTTTGAAACTTAATTATAATTGTATCTTTCCACTAATTATTTAAAAGTATTAGCATAACACTGCTTAGTCATACTTTATGTTCAAGGTACACAATTCAGCCTTACAATTAATGTTTGAAATCCTTTAAATAGTATAAATACACAGGTGGTGACTGTGATTATTGTAAAAGAGATTGTGCAACATAATGTAGACATGTAGCTTTAGAAAACAATTTAAAATAGTAGCAAATTACAGAAAGATGCTTACATGAAACAGACAGTGAATTTTTTTTTTTAGGCTATTAAGTGTTTTTTTTTTTCTTAATACAGATACGATATGCCCGAGTGTATTTGAGGGAAACCACCCTAATAACCCCTTTTCCAGTTTTACTTTTTGGTGGTGATATAGAAGTTCAGCACCGGGAACGCCTTATCTCTGTTGATGGCTGGATCTATTTCCAGGTACATGCTACAACTGATCTTAAAATTTTATTGCCAGTACCATTGAGGTAGATTTTTTTTTTTTTTTAATTGGAGTTTGCGTTATTTCTTCCTATGGTTTGACTTAAATAGAAGATGTCCGTATTTTATCTTGCCTTGGTTTGGTTATATGGTTTTAAATCTGTTTAATTTAAAATGCAAACTATATTCCTAATTACATATTGCATTTATTGTTAGTAATAATGATTTGCCATATGGTGGACTTCAGTAGTTAACTTTACATGGATCATCCTAATTTAATACCCTAACAAGTTTGTTAGATGATTTCTTTCTGTTGATAAGGCACTTAAGCTGAGTGAGAGTTAAATAGCTTACATGGATTGTTAATGGTAGAGCAAGGTTTAAACCTAGAACTTTATGATCCTCAAACTTGTGCTCCTTCTGCTATATCATGCCGCCTATAAAAAGACACAAATTCATTTAATTCATAGTTAAAATTCTCCTCTGGAAAAATTAGACCTACCAGTGCTACCAACAATAAGTTTATTTCTCTGTAACTTATCAACATTGACCACTTTAAGCAAATCTAATACATTCTGCTCTGATATACCATGATAGCTGTTTGTCTAAGACTGGAGATGTAAATTTTAAAGGCACTTTTAAAAATATGTGCACTTCTCACAAAGAGGGGGAGATGGTGATAGTGTTCTATAACTGAATTGTGATGATGGCTGTACAACTCTATAAGTTCATTAAAAATCATTGAGTTGTACACAGTGAGTAAATTTTTATGATCTATAAATTATTCGTCAGTAAAGCTATTTTTTAAAAAAAATTCCATTTTAAAACCTGAAGCCCTCTTTCTTTCTCTTCCGGGACGATATCTAGAGGCATTCAGGATGGTCCAGCCTCTAACAAAACCAGGCTGTCCCAAATCCCTGGTAGTAGCATTGTTTACCTTTATACGAAGAAGATTGGGAAAGCACCAGAATCCACATGTGGGCTTTGCTCAGGCCGACTTCAAGGAGTTCATGCTGTGAGACCTAAAGTTCTTATGAGGTTGTCTAAAATGAAAAATCACAATCAGCTGGGCCTATGATGTTTCCATGTGTGCTAAATATGTCCACGACAGGACAAGCATGCTTTCCTTATCGAGGAACAGATCATTGTGAAAATGTTGAAAGCACAAGCACAGAGTCAGAAAGCTAAATTAAAATATGAAGCATTTTTTAGCAATAAAATCAAAAAGCACAAAAACGAAACTGTAGTCTTCACTCGCATAGAGCTGATAACAAGAGAGGAAAACAATTGCAAAATGGTTGCTTTATTCTGGAAAGAGGTATCAAGTTTATGGGTACTTAATAAGGAAACTGAAGTTTATGTTCTCTTAGCTGCAGAAGGTAATTTATTTTTCCCATAACATTTTAAATTTAAGTCAATATGTGTTAAAGCACATTGTAAGGCATATATGCTAACCTTGATTTTTTTTAAATGCATTCATACTCCCTGGGATTAACGTTCAATTTGTCTTCTCTCAACAGGCACCTGTTAAGATAGCTGTCATTTTCAAGCAGCTACGAGTTCTCATTGATTCTGTTTTAAGAAAAAAACTTGAAAACCCTAAGATGTCTCTTGAAAGTAAGTGTTTGACCTTAGGAAAGAGAAACTTTCTCTGAGGTTCTCAATATGTTTTCTCTACCAGTCTCCCAAATGTAGTTAGTCTGTAATCCTTCAACAGAAATCTGCAGTGGACACCTGAGTTGCCACTTAGTCTGGTATGTGCTTTGCTGTGCTTAGTCACTCAGCCGTGTCCAGCTCTGTGACCCCATGGACTGTAACCCACCAGGTTGCTCTGTCCATGGGGATTCCCCAAGCAAGAATATTGGAGTGGGTTGCCATGCCCTCCTCCAGGGTAGTCTGGAATAGTGTTTCCCAGACTTGCCAAATCATCAGAAAATGTGAAAGCACAAGCACAGTCAGAAAGCTAAATTTAAAAATGAAGCATTTTTGAGCAATAAAATCAAAAAGCACAAAATATGGTCCAAAGACCTACCTCAGGCATACTGAATCTCCTCTATAGGAGAGGCCTATGGCCATATTGCTATTTTATAATCCTTTCATCTGTAACACTTCCCCTGTACTACTATCCCCATTTTTAAATGCAATTATTTTTAATAAAATAGGTTGTTTTTCTGGTAGAATTTCTTACATTTAGGATTTGGGTGGTTACATCTTCATGCTTTAATTTAATGTTTCTCTGTTCCTTATATTTTCTGCAAACCTGGGTTTGATCCCTTGGTCGGGAAGATCCCCTGGAGAAGGGCATGGCAGTCCACTCCAGTTTTCTTGCCTGGAGAATTCCACGGACAGAGGAGCCTAGTGAGCTACAGTCCATGGGGTCACAAAGAGTTGGACGTGACTGAGCAACTAACATACATACATATTCTCTATATTTCCTGAAAACTAGTAGTTATATCTAATGACTTGATTAGAATCTGGTTTTTAGGAAAAGAATATTTTTTGGTTGGTGCTATATCCTTCCCATTGCATCACATCAGTTTGATTTTCTTGTTTTTAATGATAAATTGATCAATTTGTTCAATGTGATTATATTTAACAAATATCTCAATTAATTCTAGTAGGTAGGCAAGTTGGGGAGCTACTGGTCTAGTGCTACTGCCCTGCAGTCTCACACTTAATGTTAATTTCCATAACGGAAGGTGAATGAATAAGCACTTAACTGTGTTAGTTTTCCTGTACTGCTGGAAACTTAAATCAGGTCTTGACATATTAAGAGAAATGGGCTCTTTCTTCCCTTGAGGAACTCTGTATACTACAACACCTCCTAAAACAAAAAATACATTATATTAAGGACAGGTTGAACCTCAACTTTTAAATTAAGAAAAATCAATTTTAAAATGCTTTCAATGTTTCTCTTTGCTATAACAGGAAAAGTGGAACCTGCCCTCTGATGAGGCATGTATTTTTGACTTTAGGGAGAATGAAGTACATTAGTGTCCTCTCTTTCTGGACTTTAGATAAGAGAAGTTGGGATCTAAGGGACACCAAGCTTTTGAAAAAGAAATAACTGAAGTTGCTGTTGTATTTTCTTTTACTATACTGTTCCTCAGACTAAAAATCATAGTTCTTTCTAGACCTGTCATGTTCACCTTGCAGCCAGTGAACTTTCTTCCCTCACTCCTTTTTATGTAATGCCACTATAGCCTCCAAGAGCCTGAGTGTCAGGCCATGGGCCCAGTTATCAGAATTCTCCATTGCAGTCATTGAAACATAGACCATTTTCTTATTGAAGTGTCTAATAAGATAAGAATTTCAGTCTTGGAGTCCTGATAATTACAGCTATTCAGAAAGTAGTTATGAAGTCACAATATCAGGCCAACTGATTAAAAGCAGAGGCAGCTGTTTGGGGACTGGTGCACGAGGATGATCCAGAGAGTTGATATGGGGTGGGAGGTTAGGGGCGGGGTTCAAGATTGGGAACTCATGTACACCTGAGATGGAAAAAAATTAAAAATTAAAAATTAAAAAAAAATAAAACTTCTAACAAATAATGTGGCCCCTAGTTAGCCTGTTTGTCCAGGTAATTGTTGTTTGATTCCTTTGTTGTGTAGAGAGGTCTGTCACTGTGCCATCCACACTTCTCCTAGAGCACTGCCCTGGTAAATTTTTTTGTTTCCTTTGAACTAAACATGGAAAAACAGATAAGAGAATGCTTTATTCCTTGCCCATACTGTTGGCATCCTGGCTAATTCTGAAGTTTATGGATGAGTCAAAAAGTAGACTTGAACTAAGTGAAAAAGTTAGGAAATTTACTGTCTGAATAGAATTTTTAATAAATAATAGAGGCATCTCTAGTTTTATAAGTGAATATTGCTGGTGTTAACTCTGTATTCTAATTTAAAAGACTCTTTTAATGAAGTATACTTGCAGTTTACATGTGTATACACTGAAAAATTAGTCAGTGCTGAATTTATTCATTGGTTTTTTTCTTCTTCCATCCAGATGACAAGATTCTCCAGATCATTACCGAATTGATAAAAACAGAATAATAATTGAAACTGCAATTCATGATCAACTGCTTTGAAGAGAGTCATGAAATGATGTGAAAATGGACCATCCCATTAAGTATTTCAGTGCTTAAAATGTTGGTACTAGTCATAATGTAAAGGTGGTAGAAAAAGCACATACTTTAAACATGTGTAATTTTCTAATTTCTTTTTAATGATAGCTATGCTCAGTGTATTTGCCACTACATTTACAATAAATTCTTTGGTATCATCCACGTGGTATTTATCATCATGTGCCTTACAGGCAAAGCCTGTGTCTGTAGTATCGTAACTAACGACTGTGATTCCCTGCATACGCACCTCATCCTCTTATCAGTCCTTGATGTCTGCAGAGTTCAAACCTTCTTGAGGAGGAAAAGGTCTAAAGGTCTTTCTCCCAGAGGAGAAAATGAGCTCCAAAACCAGTTGTAATTAAATTTTCACAAAAACATACAACTTCAGTTATTTAATACTTGATAGGAAAAGTCAAAATCTAAATAAGGTGTACATTATTAATAGATGCCATCTGTATCAGTAGCATTCACTAAAGCACAAAGACAGAGTACTGTAAGAGGATAGGCAGCAATGGATAATGCTAACTATCAACCCGAGGTGACACCATTTGCACTATTTTCCTCAGTCATAAGATTTGATATCACTGCTCTTGAATCTTTTTTGTACTGATAATAGGATTGATAAGGTCAGTAACTTTAAGATACTAAAGCATACTTAGACATTTTTCAGTGGTTTTCTTTGTTTCACTTACTGACGATTTTTGAAACTCCATCTTGATTATGTTGAGGAATTTTCCATTTTCTGTCAGGATTGTTTCAGTTCAGTTCAGTTGCTCAGTCATGTCCAACTCCTTGCGACCCCATGAATCACAGCATGCCGGGCCTCCCTGTCCATCACCAACTCCCGGAGTTCACTCAGACTCACGTCCATCGAGTCAGTGATACCATCCAGCCATCTCATCCTCTGTCGTCCCCTTCTCCTGCCCCCAAACCCTCCCAGCATCAGGGTCTTTTCCAGTGAGTCAGCTCTTCTCATGAGGTGGCCAAAGTACTGGAGTTTCAGCTTCAGCATCAGTCCTTCCAATGAACACCCAAGACTGATCTCCTTTAGGATGGACTGGTTGGATCTCATCGCAGTCCAAGGGACTCTCAAGAGTCTTCTCCAACACCACAGTTCAAAAGCATCAATTCTTCAGCGCTCAGCCTTCTTCACAGTCCAACTCACATCCATACCTGCATGACCACTGGAAAAACCATAGCCTTGACTAGACGAACCTTTGTTGGCAAAGTAATATCTCTGCTTTTGAATATGCTATCTAGATTGGTCATAACTTTTCTTCCAGGGAGTAAGTGTCTTTTAATTTCATGGCTGCAATCACCATCTGCAGTGATTTTGGAGCCCAAAACAATAAAGTCTGACACTGTTTCCACTGTTTCCCCATCTATTTCC
>SJYA01002726.1:4966431-5018581 GCA_006410615.1 Neotragus moschatus
TCAAAAGCAGAGACATTACTTTGCCGACTAAGGTCCATCTAGTCAAGGCTATGGTTTTTCCAGTAGTCATCTATGGATGTGAGAGTTGGACTGTGAAGAAGGCTGAGCGCCAAAGAATTGAAGCTTTTGAATTGTGGTGTTGGAGAAGACTCTTGAGAGTCCCTTGGACTGCAAGGAGATCCAACCAGTCCATTCTGAAGGAGATCGGCCCTGGGATTTCTTTAGAAGCAATGATGCTAAAGCTGAAATTCCAGTACTTTGGCCGCCTCATGCGAAGAGTTGACTCATTGGAAAAGACTCTGATGCTGGGAGGGATTGGGGGCAGGAGGAGTAGGGAACGACAGAGGATGAGATGGCTGGATGGCATCACGGACTCAATGAGCGTGAGTCTGAGTGAACTCCAGGAGTTGGTGATGGACAGGGAGGCCTGGTGTGCTGCGATTCATGGGGTCGCTAAGAGTCAGACACGACTGAGCGACTGAACTGAACTGAACTTGGGATCTTAGAGTGAAACAGACTCTAAATCTATTTTGTCTTCTTTATGGCTTTCTTAATAAATTTTTGTTCTCTTGTTTTATTATAAAAATATATAATACATATAACATACAAAAGATCTTAATCAATTGTTGACATCATCAATAAGGCTTCCAATCAATAGTGGGCTATTAATAGAGTTATCTATGGATTTTCAGTAGCGTGGCAGGAAGGGAAAGGGTTGGTGCCCCAACCCTACAATGCTGAAGGGTCAACTGCACACTGCAAAATGATCACCACAGTAAGTCTTGTTGACATTTATCACCATGTATGGCTATAAATTTTTTTTTCTTTTTTCTCTTTCTTTATTCCTTTTTGTTCTTTCTTATGACGAGAACTTTTAAGATCCACAGGACTTTGTGGAAAACAATTATATCACAGAGGTTCTCCCACAGGAGTAAAAGTCTGGGGCCACACACATCAGGTTCCCCAGTCTGGGGGTCTGACATTGGGAAGAGGAGCCCCCAGAGCATCTGGCTTTGAACGCCAGCGGAACTTGATCACAAGAACTCCACAGGACTGGGGAAAACGGAGACTCCACCCTTAGAGGATGCACACAAGGTCTTATCAACACCAGGACCTGGGGGGAAAAAACAGTGACTGCATAGCAGCCTGGACCAGACCTACCTGCTGATCTTGGAGGGTCTCTCAGGGAAGCAGGAGGCAGCTGTGACTCACTCTGTGGGCAAGGACACTGGTGGCAGAGGTACTAGGGAGTATTCATTGGTGTGAACTGTCCTGGATGCAGTCATTTGAGGCCAAGACCCGGCCCCACCCTACAGCCTGTAGGCTCCAGTGCTGGAATGCCTCAGGCCAAACCACTAACATGGCAGGAACACAGAGATGAAGATGAAGCAAGGGAATACCAGAAAAACATATACTTCTGCTTCATTGACTACACTAAAGCTTTTGACTGTGGATCACAACAAACTGTGGAAAATTCTTCAAGAGATGGGAATACCAGACCACGTTACCTGAGAAACCTAAATGCAGGTCAAGAAGCAACAGTTAGAACCAAACATGGAACATCAGATGGCTTCCAAATTGGGAAAGGGGTATATGTTAAGGCTATATGTTGTCACTGTGCTTATTTAACTTATATGCAGAGTACATCATGTGAAATGCTGGGCTGGATGAAGCACAAGCTTCAATCAAGACTGCCAGGAGAAATATTAATAACCTCAGATATGCAGATGACACCACCTAAATGTCAGAAAACAAAGAGTAACTAAAGAGCCTCTTGATGAAGGTAAAAGAGGAGAGTGAAAAAGCTAGCTTAAAACTCAAATTCAGAAAACTAAGATCATGGGATCTGGTCCTATCACTTCATGGAAAATAGATGGGGGAAAAATAGAAACAGTGATAGACTTTATTTTCTTGGGCTCCAAAATTAACTGTAGACAGAGATTGCAGCCCTGAAATTAAAGACACTTGCTCCTTAGAATAAAAGCTATGACAAACCTAGACAGCATATTAAAAAGCAGAGACATCACTTTGCCAACAAAGGTCCATATAGTCAAAGCTATGGTTTTCCCAGTAGTCATGTAAGCATGTGAGAGCAGTATCATAAAGAAGGCTGAGCACTGAAGAATTGATGCTTTGGAACTGTGGTGCTGAAGAAAACTCTTGAGAGTCCCTTGGACTACAAGGAGATCAAGCCAGTCAATTCTAAAGGAAATCAACTCTGAATATCCAATGGAAGGACTGATGCTGAAGTTGAAGCTCCAATACTTTGGCCATCTGATGTGAAGAGCTGACTCAATGGAAAAGACCCTGATGCTAGAAAAGACTGAGGGCAAGAAAAGAAGGGGGTAAGAGGAGATGAGATAGCTGGATGGCATGAGTGCCTCACTGGACATGAGTTTGAGCAAACTCCAGGAGATATGAAGGACCCAAAAACCTGGCGTGCTGCAGTTCATGGAGTCAAAAAGAGTCCTACATGACTAAGTGACTAAACAACAACACCACACAAAAGGCAGATTCCAATGAAGAGAACCCGATCAACTCAGCCCATGCCACTCAGGCACTAGAGAGACCAATCCAAGTGTCAGGAAAGAATCAGAGATAAAGAGAACAACTTCACCAAAGTACCACCCTTAAGAACTAGCTGGTGAAAGTGTAAGTGTTAGTTGTTCAGTTGTGTCCAACTCTTTGCAATCCCATGGACCGTAGCCCACCAGGCTCCTCCATCCATGGAATTCTCCAGGCAAGAATACTGAAGTGGGTAGCCATTCCCTTCTCCAGAGGGTCTTCCCGACCCAGAAACTGAACCCAGTTCTCCTACATTGCAGGCAGATTTGTTACTGTCACAGTCATATTAATTTAGACAAACCACACACAAGGCCAAGGAAAATAGGTCCAGCAATAAGGGCAGGGCTTATGGGGTGACAGTCGTAAAGAACTATTAAAAGGAGTAAAGAAAGAGATTTTAAAGTTAGGTTTGGGTAGCCTTGATATTCAGGTTGTGAATTTCTGAGGCCATATAGAAAGGGAATTGCTATTTAACAGTATTCATGGGTATGGTAGCTAACAAAATTCAATCTAGCGTAGAGACCTCACATACCTGGAAAACACTGAGATATAATCTAGGAGTAAATTGGAATTTTACTAGAGTAAACAATGGTACCTAATTAAAATTCAATCCAGTCAAGAGTCCCAAAAACTAGGTCAAGACAAAGTCATACAACTAGTCACTAGTAGAGCTTTAGACTAGAATCTGTAGAAGAAGGAACCAATGCTGTGTAAATGCATTTGTTCCTAGTTTTGCAACATCAATTCTCTGGATACATTTTCCCCTCAGTTTTCTAGTTGATATGTTTGTAAAAGATTCTATTCTAGCCTCTAGATAACAAAAGAGAGAAAGGTCAGGTGAGTGTGGCAACTGTGGGTCCAATGGAGGTATCTGGACCCTCTGAAGTAAAAGCCAGACAGAATCAGGATTGTCTGCCCATGTCCATCCACTGGGTTTTCCTATGTGGACAAAAAGAAAATGTTGTCTGCTATTTCAGAAAACAAAGAGTGTTGCGCCATCAAGCCATCAGCTACTGCAGCCCCACCCCAATGGCCTTACTCCCTGCCTCAGTGGACCCTGAAGGGAGTTTAGGATGGGGAAAAACAGGATACTGGCCCTAGATGGTTAAGATGCCTATCAAAGGAATAATTTAAATGAGCCCAAACTCTTGTATCTTCCCAAACATAGAAACAGAGAGGGAAATGAAAACCCACTGCAGATTCTTGCCTGAAGAATCCCATGGACAGAAGAGCTTGGTAGGCTACAGTCCATGGGGTTGCAAGAGTCAGGCACAACTTAGCAACTAAAGAGAGAGAGAGATACACAGAAAAGCACTAAAATTATTAATTTGAGATATGTGTTCTTTTGTAATTAGCAATCATCTTTTTATATATTAGACTACATGTTTTTCTGTGAAGCAAAAACTCCTGACTCTTTCCGTACTTCTTTAGAACAATTCCTCAGAGCTATCTGAGAGGCTGATTCTGGGCTATAGACCTCAGTAACATCCCTGAATAAAACATAATTCTCAGTTTCTGGGTTGTGCCTTTCTTTCAGTTGACACCTTTTAGTAGGCCAATTTAATATATTCAAAAGCTGTATGGATTTTGGCATATAGTCATTATGAGATAAAGTATTCAAAAACAAATGATCAATATCCTAAAAGGTCACAGGGGCTACTTAATTTCTATGTATAACAATTGAGAGACTGATGGAGACCCACATATTTCACATTTAATTGTAAAATAGAATTATTAATTTACCTCAAACCATAGTCTCTTGAGAGCTATTAAGCAAATCCAGTTTTGCTTGGTTACACAAGTCTTTTCTCTTTCTCAGGAGTTAACATTATATCCCTTCATCCTAAGTCCCTGTGGACAAAGGCCTAAGGGGAGTGGTGATACTGGCGGGCCCAGTACCTCTGGAGGGGAAGAGGGTTGAGAGGGATTGGGAAGGGAGATGAAATATAGCACAAAAGGGGGAAGACCGAGCAGCGTAACCCAAGATGAGTTGATCTGGCATGCGTGCTCAGCCGCTTAGTCATATCTGACTCTTCGAGACCTCATTCAGGGTAGCCCACCAGGCTCCTCTATCCATGGGATTCTCCAGGCAAGAATACTGGAGTGGGTTACCATTCCCTTTTCTAGGGGATCTTCCCAACCCAGGGATTGGACTGATCCCTGGTCTGCATTACAGGATGACTTTTTACTGTCTGACCCACCAGGGAAGCCCCTTGAGTTGGTTTGGGGAGTGGAGTTGGGAGGGGGGCGGAAATTTGCATAGGACAGAAGAAGATAAAAGGGTGTGAATAAAGAGAAAAGGGAGGGTGCAGGGCAATAGTCTATTATATGCAGAAGAGATGGGACATTTAGGGACAGAGAAAGTAGCTTTGCCCTTCTGTTTACCGTTTTGAACTGTAAGTGTGTGCTAAGGTAGAGAGAAATTTTCCTTTGGATCATTAACATGAGTATCTTATCTAAATAAATGCCAACACACTAAATGTCTAAAACCTAAGGTTAGTTGGCTTCAGGAAATCACTTTGGAGTGAGAGCTGTATGTCATTGTACAGGAAACATCCTGGAATGCTTAACCAAGTGAAGAATGCTATATCCATTTGAAGGGAAACTCTAAGGCTGTTAAAAATCATGATCTTGATGAGTATTTAATGATTTGGAGGAAAATGCCATGACACCGTGTTATGTGATGGGACACAGACAATATATGTGGGCTGCACTGCTTCCTTTTTCCAAGCTTACAAAGAAAGAGCTTATAGACCAGCCTCCCTTGGGTTAGGTTGGGATCACATGATTAGATTTCTCATCAGTGGAAATGTGAGCAAAAATGATGTATCACATTATAGTCTTAGGCAGTAAAAAACCACTGCAAATTAGTTAAGCTCACTCTCCTAAATACATGGCTGGAAGCACAGAGATCCAAAGATGGTGACTGGCAAAGCAGAAGCAGCTCTGATCAATCTATCTGTACTATACTGTTGGAGGAAAGGTGACCAGAACAGCTGCCTGATCTGTAAGGACTATGCTAAAAGCAAGAAGCTAACCTTTTTTCTGCTAAGTCATTAAGAGCAGATTTAGTTGTTAGGACAATGAATACACTAGGATACCAAGCTATATATATATATATGAAAAGCAGAGACATTACTTTGTCAACAAAGGTTCGTCTAGTCAAGGCTATGGTTTTTCCAGTGGTCATGTATGGATGTGAGAGTTGGACTGTGAAGAAAGCTGAGCGCCGAAGAATTGATGCTTTTGAACTGTGATGTTGGAGAAGACTCTTCAGAGTCCCTTGGACTGCGATGAGATCCAACCAGTCCATCCTAAAGGAGATCAGTCCTGGGTGTTCATTGGAAGGACTGATGTTGAAGCTGAAACTCCAATCCTTTGGCCACCTGATACGAAGAGCTGAGCATTTGAAAAGACCCTGATGCTGGGAAAGATTGAGGGCAGGAGGAGAAGGGGTCAACAGAGGATGAGATGGTTGGATGGCATCACCGACTCAATGGACATGGGTTTGGGTGAACTCCAGGAGTTTGTGATGGACAGGGAGGCCTGGTGTGCTGCAGTTCATGGGGTCACAAAGAGTCAGATATGACTGAGCGACTTAACTGACATAGTATATCGTAGTGTGTGTGTACACACATATATGTATGAAGAGCTTGATTTTGTTAATAAAAAGTATATATAAAAACATATATGTATGTATTGTATGTATGTATTTAGATGTTTACACACAAGTAACTGAAAGATATATACTGTAATGCCAGTGTTTTCTCTTATAAAATTGTAATCATAAAATTCTCTATTCATTATGACATTTTTCTAGTTGTAGTGCAATAAACAGACATTACATTTCTAATCAGGAGCATATAATAAGTGAGAANATACTATGCAGCCCTTCAAAAGAATGAGGTCAGTCTTCATTGTGGAGAGATTTCCAGGACATTCTATAGGGGGATGATCAAATCATCTCAGAGCCAGATCTGTGGTTTGCTTTCAATTTTGGATAAAACACACTTGTACATGTATATGCATATTTACCCATGTAGACCACTTTTTGTGTGTTAGTCACTCAGTCGTGCCTGACTCTTTGTGACCCCATGGACTGTAGCCCACCAGACTCCTCTGTCCATGGGACCCTCCAGGCAAGGATACTGGAGTGGGTTGCCATTTCCTTCTCCATGAGCTTATGTTAACATAGGATGCCCCACTGGAGAGAAGGAGGCTCTCCTTTAGAGCAGGGGCCCAAGGGTGCATTCAAAGTCTTCTCTTAGTTCTTCCTTTGTTGTTTTTTTCACTCAGTCATGTCCAACTCTTTTGTGACCTCGCTGATTATAACCCACCAGGCTTCTCTGTCCATGGAATATTCCAGGTAAGAATAGTGGAGTGGATTGCCATTTTCTTCTCCAGGGGACTTTCCCAACTTGGGGATTGAACCTGTGTCTTCTGCATTGGCAGGTGGATTCTTTATCGCTGAGCCACCTAGGAAGCCCTAGTTCTCCCTTACTGTTGTTCAGTCGTCAAGTTGTGTCTTTGCGACCCCGTGCCCTGCAGCACACCAGGCTTCCCTATCCTTTCCTATCTTTCAGAGTTTGCTCTAAGTTCTCCCTTAGTGCTTAGTAAATACAGAACAGGGAGTTCCCTGGCAGTCCAGAAGTTGAGACTTTGCCTTCCAAAGAAGGGGGTGCGGGTTCGACCCCAGTTAGAGAGCTAAGATCCCACAAGGCTTGCATCCAAAAACCACCACCAAAAAACACAAAACAGAAGAAATAATGTAACCAATTTAACAGAGACTTTAAAAAAAATGGTCCACATCAAAAAAAAATCTTTAAAATAAATAAGGAAACAAACAATAAACAAACCCAGAACAGCATCAGGATGAATGTCCAGTCTAGAATTGCAGACTTGGGTTTAAGGCCTGGTATTCCATTACTAGTTGTGAATCTTCAAGCAAGCTCCTTAACCTCTCTAAAGATTCTCTTCTCTGGAAAACGGGGACAGGAACTGTACCTAGCTCATATAGTTCAGGTAATGGTTAAATGCTACAAGAAATAGAAGTGCAACCTAACAAAGCATGAGAACTCAGTGAATGTTGGCAACAACAGGATCTTACAGGATGTGGCTCTATTCCCACTTTTACTTCACCTGCTCATCCCCTCATCCCAACTCCAGTTACACTGGGCTCTTCGCTATTCCTCCTCATGCTGGACTTGCTTATACCTCAGGGCCTTTTGCACCAGCTATCCTATCTGGCTAGGGTGCTTTCCCCACCGACTCCCCTCTGACCAACCCCCCACTTCTTAGAAGTCTCTGCTCCGAACTTCCCAATGAGCTTTATGTGACCAACTTGTTTAATCCTGCGACCTGCCTGCTCGCACTCAGTGCCCCCGTCTCTATACCGTTTGTCTCTCCTTGCACTGCCATCCTGTATAAGCTCCACAAGGCAGGGATGTATGTCAGTTCTGTTTGCTGATATAATCCAAGATCCAAAACAAAAGCTTCATATATGAAGCAATACAACTTTGCTCCCAGAGTACCCAGGCCTTGTCTTATTCTTATCCACTCTTGTCTAATGTCCACATATGACAGCTATTGCCACTTTTCAGGCCTCTCCTAAGGGCCCCACTTTGTAACTTTCCATTCATCTGTATATGAAAAATGCCATTTAAAAAACAGATTTATACTGCTCTTTCAGTTTTCCTCAATGCCCACTTCTGACTCAGGCCCTCCTCAATATTACATCTGCCTTCTCATATGTGGCAAAATGACATACACTTAACAGAAGAAAACTTCTTAAACGTTATCCAAGATGATGCTCATTTAGAGGGTTATATCTCTAATTCAGCACTTCAAAGATCAGCCTCAGATTTCAAATGAAGTCCAGTGGAACTGTAATATATATAGCAGCCTCCTTGACCTTTGCAACTATATATAAACATATGTCAACATATAGGTCAGCTATATATGAAATAATATATATATGTAATATATATATATATGTATCAACACACTGAATGACATGTTTTATTTTCCTCAGCCAACCTGGATGGCAAAATAACCCACATACTTTAGCTAGGAAAATTCATAATTATACCAGCAGGTGACTCATATTGAGCACTACATGAGCACATTATATGCCTTATCTAATCCTCACAACAATTTTTTTAATACTTAAAGTTATTTAAGTGGCAAATGTCATGTTATTTATTTTTAATGATAATGATGGAACAAAAGAACATAGTATTAATACATATTGTTTTTCAGTCACTAAGTCGTGTACAACTCTGCAACCTCAAAAACTGGACAGCCAGGCTCCTGTGTCCTCCATTATCTCCCAGAGTTTGCTCAAATTCATGTCCATTGAGTCAGTGATGCTCTAATCATCTCATCCTCTGCCACCCTCTTCTCCTTTTGCCTTCAGTCTTTCACATCAGGGTCTTTTCCAGTGAGTTGGCTCTTTGCATCAAGTGGCCACAGTATTGGAACTTAAATATTGGGATACTCTTATTACCACATTTTTTTAAGAGACTTTAACACTTCATTACCAAATGCTAAAACAATTAGACAGAAAATAGGCAAGGATTTAAAATTCCATAACACCATCAAACACAGAATCTAATCTACATTTATAGAACAATAAAACCAACAACAGCAAAATACACATTATTTTCAAATTCCCATAGAATACATACTAAGATAGATCACATTCCAGCCACAAAATAAATCCCAACAAATTTAAAAGAATTGAAGTCACACTAGAATTGACTGTCATTTTTTTTAACAACTGTGGAAGCTGAGGAATAAAGAGGTTGAATAACTTGCCCCTCTTTATAGTGTTTGTGCACTGCATACCAAGGTTTCAAATCCAAGGAGTTGGACTCCAGAATCAAAGCTCTTAACCATTACATGCTGCCACCTGTGCTGGGCAGATTGCCACAGATGGATGTGAGTTGGGAGAAAAAGTACACACATGCACGAGGAAAGAAGCACTTGAGCATGTGTACTAAACCCTTAATGAACTGGTAACTGGCAAAGCACCAAGAAGGCAGGTAACAGGTGTGGACATTTAGATGTGTCAGTAAAATGCCTGGATTTTTTTAAAGGTGCTAAAAATTCCTGCCCTTTGTTTACTGCTGCTGCTGCTAAGTCGCTTCAGTCATGTCTGACCTGTGTGACCCCATAGACGGCAGCCCATCAGGATCCCCCGTCCCTGGGATTCTCCAGGCAAGAACACGGAAGTGGGTTGCCATTTCCTTCTCCAATGCATGAAAGTGAAAAGTGAAAGTGAAGTTGCTCAGTTCTGTCCGACTCTTCATGACCCCATGGACTGCAGCCTACCAGGCTCCTCCACCCATGGGATTTTCCAGGCAAGAGTACTGGAGTGGGGTGCCATTGCCTTTTCCCCCTTTGTTTACTAAATACCAGCAAAACTTGTCTGATTTTAAGTACTTTAAATACTTCTCAATTTGGGCACTTATATACGTGAATAGAAAAGAGTCTTAAGCAAATATTTGTAAGGCTTCCCAGGTGGCGCTAGTGGTGAAGAACCTACCTGCCAACTCAGGAAACATGAGAAACAGGTTCGATCCCTGGGTCGGGAAGATCCCCTGGAGAAGGAAATGGCAACCCTCTTCAGTATTCTTGCCTGGAGAATATATTTAGCGACATCAAAACTGAGTTAAAGGCTCATGTGAGGTGCTAACAAAGTTGTCCATATCTAAGTAGCAACCCACTTGCTTTGTTTGCTGAAACAAGGTAGTGCCAGGAAATGCCATCTTCCCCTTCAGTCTCCCATCCTAGACCTGGGGCAGTGTGAGGTTAGGGGCTTTGATGGAAGCTAAAATGAAAACAAACAAACAAACAAGACAAGATTGGTTCAATTATATTAATACTCACTTGAAAATCATAAACACCTGAAAATAAGCAGGGTCAAATCTTGGCTAAGCAGTTTTCATCATAGCAGCCTGGGTTTAATTAGGTTTTACATTTTTAAAGTAATTTAGACTTACCTAATGCCCTTAAGATGTACTGGGCCCAGGTCCCAGAAAGATTAACAAACAGAAATTAATTTTAGAGACTCTTCATAGGAAAAATAGAACACCTTCAGCTTGAACTACAATTACTGTACCTAAAGGTCTCCAGTTTCGCTTCCTCCAATCCATTTCCCACACATCAGAATAATATTTTTCTTAAACAAAAGGCAGATCATGTCTCTTCCTTGGTCAAGCACCTTCAGTGTTTTCACTTCAGGTGAAGTCTAAACACTTAACGTAGACTACAAGGAATTGCATTATCTTGCTATTGAAGGAGTTGTTGTTTAGCTGCAAAGTCGTGTCTGGCTCTTTTACAATCCTGTGGATTGTAGCCTGTCAGGCTCCTCTGTCTGTGGGATTTCCCAGGCAAGAATACTGAGAAAAAAAAAAAAAAAATACTGGAGTGGCTTGCCATTTCCTTGGCATTTCCAGGGGATCTTTCCAACCCAGGGATCAAACCCGCCTCTCTTGCATTGCAGGTGGATTGTTTACCACCAGGGAAGCCCACTGAAGGAGTAGAGCATTGTGATTATGGAGCAAAGAGCTAGGCTGTCTCCATTTGAATCCTAGTTCTGCTGTTTACTATCTGCATGATCTTTCCTGCCTATACTTCAGTTTTTCTTCTCTGTAAAATGGGGATAATAATATACTCTATCTCATAGAGCTGTGAAGAGTAAGTATTATATGTACATATATAGAATATACAGTGGAGAAGGAAATGGCAACCCACTCCAGTGTTCTTGCCTGGAGAATCCCAGGGATGGCGGAACCTGGTGGGCTGCCATCTATGGGGTCACACAGAGTCGGACACGACTGAAGCGACAGCAGCAGCAGCAGATAGATACAGAGAGAGAGCATGCACACAACACAGTACCTGGCACATAAAAAGTTTTATATAAATATTAGCTACTATCTCTTATCATCCCTATTCTCTTCCCTTCCCCCCAACTCTGTGTTCCAGTCATTCTGCATCTGATAGGTCTGAGAATGTCTCAAGAATCATTCTTCCAGACCTTCCCACATCCTGCTTCTCTATTTAAAATACTTGCGGCCAAATCTCCCTTCTATTTTCTTTCCACCCGCATCCTATCTTTGCCTAAGCACCACTTGCTTTGGGGAACCTTTCCAGTTCAGACCAGTTGTTTCTACCATGGGCTCCCACAGCTCCAGGCAGGACTGCCAGAGGTTAGAAGGTCCGGCTAAAACTGAATGTCAGTTAAACAACAAATACTCCTCTAGCATAAGTAAACCCCATGCAATATTTGGATTTTGGATAAAGAACGAACAATTTTTCAGTATAACTATGTACAATGCAATATTTGAGAAACACTACACATTTATTCATCTGACATTCAAATTTAACTGGGAGTCCTGTATTTCATCTGTCAACCTCACACACAGGCGATCCTCTAATGTCACCCTTACTACACTTTAGTAATTTTAAAAGTATGACAAGTGGTTTTGTTTCCCCATCTAGAGTGTGAAATCTGTGAGGGCAGGGCCTGGGCAACCTTGCTCATTGTTTTGGACCTGGCATGGCAGGTATTTCACAAATACATGCCTGGCAAGCAAGAATGGCCTGAGGAATACAGCTATCAGGCCAAAGCTCAGGCATCCCCTATTACCAGTTAACTCTAACAACAGGCAAACTCTCTAGGAGGCCAAAGCAATTCAACAGGTACCGTTAATCTCATGTTCTCAGGTGGATAAAATAGTGGTACCACTTTTCAGAGTATCACCAGTGTGATAGTACTGACTCCCCAAGGCCAATTTTAAGGTGACTCTACTATTTTATATTCAAAAAAGGACTGTGTTTTCACACCTTTTTCACTTGACTTTTTTTTGTCAGGTTTTTTTTTGTTTGTTTTTTTTTTGATGTGGACTCCTTTTAAAGTCTTTATTGAATTTGTTACAATATTGTTTCTGTTTCTGTTTTGGTTTTCTGGCTGCAAGGCATGTGGGATCTTAGTTCCCTGACCAGCACTTGAACCCATACCTGCATTACAAGGTGAAGTCTTACCCACTGGACCACCAGGAAAGTCTCAAATGTTTTTGTTTTTCTTCCTTTTTTTTTTTTTTGTGACATCACATGACTTGTGTGATCTTAGTTCCCTGATCAGGGATTGAACCCAGGGCCCCAGAAGAAAAATAGCAAAGTTCTAACCACTAGACCACCAGGGAATTCCTCACTTGACTTTTAAGGCAAGTATTAATACCCACATCTAACAGGTGGGGAAACAGAGGCTCTGAGAAGGTAAGCAACTGGTCCAAGATGACCAATCAAAGGGAGCAACCATTTTGATCCTAGGACCATGTGCTCTTCCCCCGTACCACATGGCCATCTGGGCCAATGTAAAGAATCGGAATCTTTATATTCTTCCTCTTCTCCTAGACACACTCTCAAAGAAGAAGTCTGATACCTGACTCCTCTCCAAAGATTTGCTCCTCCTAAAAATGATTCCCCAACAACAGCCTGAGAGGAGACAAGGAGGCCTAGCATCTGTATTTTGAAATACAAGTAAGTCTTAACTAATCTCTCATGTTATAAATGACACTAGTTAGGTCTGAAGACTGAAGACCTTGCTAGGAAATAGGAGTAACACTGACAGGAACCTGAAACCTGGCCCTTTTCTTTTACCCGAATCTCTAGAAGACATCACCCCACATATTTCTGGGAACAAGGATTTACACCTTGATTACATGTATCTGTCAGCTTTCTTCTCGAATGAAAATGGCTGAATCTGCTTTCAATACAGCACCTAGTAACTCATCTCTTGGAGCACTCCGCAAAATTCATCAGCCAGAGGGTATGCAGGCTTTCTGCCACTGGGAGATGCCTGTAAGGCAGACTAGATGCCATTTGCGCCTTTTGTCCCAAAGGATCTGAGCCCCTTAGGAAGATTCACTCAGGCCAGAGAAGCATTGTCATCTCTACCAGGACAAGAATCGGCCGTCTAATACAGTCTTTCTCAACAGGACGCTCTTAGCCTCCCCAACCTCAGTTCTACTTCTCTAAGCTTCTGAAGGAAGCTTCCTTAAAGAAAACTTCCATTCTGAAGGAGAAGAAAAGGGAAGCACGTTATAACCAAGAAAGATTGGGCCTCCACGGGCAGAGGGTCAGAAGTTAATGATCTAAAACAGAACAGGCTGTGAGCAGTTCAATAAAGCTGGAAATGCAACCCGCAGAGAATAGCAGTTCTTAAACTGCAGCAGCTTACTTGTAAGGTTTGGGGGTGGGAAATACGCAGCAGAAAGTATTCCAGGGCCCTGGACACGCTGCTGGAGCTTCCTCAGGCAGTCTTCTGTTAGGAGCACGAATACCTGGCTGGCTAAACTGGCCCCTGGAGACACAGCAGAGCCCAGGAACCTTCGGAGGCTCTGCTCTCCGGCCCGGCGAAAGGAGGGATACTGACTACTCAGTTCAGTTCATTTCAGTCGCTCAGTCGCGTCCGACTCTTTGTGACCCCATGAATCGCAGCACACCAGGCCTCCCTGTCCATCACCAACTCCCGGAGTTCACTCAGACTCACGTCCATCGAGTCAGTGATGCCATCCAGCCATCTCATCCTCTGTCGTCCCCTTCTCCTCCTGCCCCCAATCCCTCCCAGCATCAGTCTTTTCCAATGAGTCAACTCTTCGCATGAGGTGGCCAAAGTACTGGAGTTTCAAAACGAAAACCACAAAAGCAATTAAATTATCATTATTGCTTGTATTGCTCATTGAAGAAAACTTCTGTGCTGACCGAATTCTAGCTGGAGGCTTCGTTTGGAGCTGGGAAGTATAACCTTTACAAAATTACCGACCTGGATTAGAGACGGCATAGAGGGTGCTCGCTCGTGTCGAGACCATCTGGTCAAGTTGAGGAGATGCCCTCGGGGAAATCTTTTTTTCTGGGCGCACAGTAGAGCCCCTCAGCTGGATTCTGCGTTCACCTGGCCTCACCGCCGCCCGGCCTCTACCCCTACCTCACGCGGCGCGGGCAAATCCCGCCGGCAGCCGGGTGCAGTTGCTCAGGTAACAAGGGAAGCGATGGGGGCCGGCGGCGCAAGGCGAGAGCGCTCGGCCGGCGGTAGCTACCCCTCCCCGGTACAGACGCAGGAGGCTGAGTGTGCCAGCTGCGCGCTCGCGAGCGGGTCTTTAGCCGGGAAAGCGCGGTTTTCGTGGGGCTCTGGGCTCAGCCAGTGAGAGGCCGGGGGTGTGGCCGAGGGAACGCGCAGGCCGAGTACTTAGGGGCTGGAGGTGAGTCCGGCCTGGTCTCTTCCGCACTCCCGAGCGCGAGGGTCCATCTTCTCCGCAGCCCGGGAGTCATAGAACGGCCGTCCGACTTCATCATGGTGACCCCCGGCCCCACCAGCCCCACCAGCCCTATGAGCCCCGCCGCCTGGGCTGGGAGGCGGGACGCCCAGAACCTCCGCGCCCCGGTGAAGAAGAGCCGGCGCCCACGCCTACGGAGAAAGCAGCCGCTGCAGCCGCTTAACACAAGCCCGCTCCCGGGAGACTCTGGCGTTTGCGACCTGTTCGAGTCCCCCAGCTCCGGCTCGGATGGCGCAGATAGCCCCGCTGCGCGAGGCTGCAGCCCCGCGCCGGGTGCCGCCCAGCAGCTGGCGCAACTCGATCTGCAGACCTTCCGCGACTACGGTCAGAGCTGCTACGCCTTCCGCAAGGCGCGGGAAGGCCGCTTCCACCCGCGGGAGTCGCTGGCGCGGCAGCCACAAGTGAGGCGCTGGCGGAGCCAGCTCTCCGCCACCGCTCCTCTTCCTCTCCCGGGCTCTTTCTTTTCCTGCTCTGTCCGCCCTCCGCGGCTCCCCGGCCTTCGCCAGCCCAGCTTCTCCCTCCCTCCGCTAGGTCGGAGCGAGAAAGAGCTGTGAAGGGCCGGGCCACCAGCCTCATTTTACAGATGGAGAAAAGTGGGGCCTGGACGGCCTCAGTGACCCGCCCGAGGTCTCCAAACTGGGTAGCAGGGACGCGGTAGAATGCAGAGGAGTTACGACAGTTTCTAGGTTCGAGTCTGGACTCCTACCCACCCCGACAAGTTACTTAACAATCTGAGGCTTGCTTCTTCATTTGCCAAGTGTGGAGACCCTTTGAATTGCTGAGAGGGTTACACGAGGTAACGTGTATCCGTACTGGGCACAGCGCCAGGCATGAATCCAGGCGTCCAGGCGTCCAGCCCCGCCTGTGCTCGTTCCTCAGAGGCGCTGCGCACCTGTTTCCGTTTCCAGCACCTCTCGGCTTTTCCTTTGTTTCCCGCCTCCCTCCGGGGACGCTCCGGGTCTTGGTGCCCTGTCCCTTCCACAGCCCTCTGAGCCCTAGGCTCAGCGGGCCCGCCTCCTTCCTCCCTTCGGCAGGTGACGGCGGAGTCCCGCTGTAAGCTGCTCAGCTGGCTGATCCCCGTGCACCGCCAGTTCGGCCTTTCCTTCGAGTCTTTGTGCCTGACGGTGAACACTCTGGACCGCTTCCTTATCACCACGCCCGTGGCTGCAGACTGCTTCCAGCTGCTCGGGGTCACCTCTCTGCTCATCGCTTGCAAACAGGTACCTCCTCACGGGGTCTGGGGGCGCTCCTGGCCGCTCTGGCTCTCCAGTGCACTTGACTGAACTCTAGGCTCCCTGAACTCATTTTGGCAGAGGTTTGCACACTTGCCTACCCCACAGCCTTAACTTCGCAAGTTCCCCCCCCACCCCCCGCCCCGCCTCGGCCAAAGGAACAATCCTTTCACTCGGTCCCCAAAGAAAAAAGCCGAGTCTCCACAGCTCTCGGTAGCCCCTCTATTCTAGTCTCAGGGCGGGGCGGGGTGGGGGAATCTGCCAAATTTCTCAAACCTGTTTTCTGCGCGAGGGTAGTTAGAGAGATTGCGCAGAAAGTATACCCCAGACAACTACAGTGGAAGTATGGAGAGAGGAAGCCCCCACCTCTCTCTCTGGAAGGGATGGGGGGAGTCCTGGTTCGCTTGGGGGGGTTCTCCGGCCCTGGATGCTGCACAACGAGGGCTGAGTGTCTTTGTGTTACAGGTGGAGGTGCACCCGCCTCGCGTGAAGCAGCTCCTGGCCCTGTGCTGCGGTGCCTTCTCCAGGCAGCAGCTCTGCAACCTCGAATGCATCGTGCTGCACAAACTGCATTTCAGCCTGGGCGCTCCCACCATTAGCTTCTTCCTGGAGCATTTCACGCACGCGCGCGTGGAGGCCGGGCAGGCCGAGGTCTCCGAAGCCCTGGAAGCGCAAGCCTTGGCGCGCGGGGTGGCGGAGCTGAGCCTGGCTGACTACGCTTTCACCAGCTACACCCCCTCCCTGCTGGCCATCTGTTGCCTGGCGCTGGCCGACCGTATGTTGCAGCTCCCTCGCCCCATGGACTTGGGCCTGGGTGGGCACCCTGAGACGGCGCTGCAGGACTGCCTGGGCAAGCTGCAGCTTCTAGTGGCCATAAACGGAACCTCCCTGACTCATATGTTGCCCCTCCAGATCCGAGAGAAGTGCTGCCTGTCCCCGAGCTTGAAATAAAGTAGACCCTTGGTCTCCTTTGAACCCCTCTTGGCTGTTGAACCTCTCCCGTTGCGCTGAAAGAGTACAGTACTGACCCAAAGAGGGGCTTTCAGGGCTCCCACTTAGTCTCCAGGTCATCCTGCAGGTTGTATAGTGTAAGGTAGTAGCATCTCATTGTTTTGCTAAGAGCACCAAGAAAAACAAATCTCTCCTCCATAAACAGGCTGTCTTTGTGGTTTATCTGAATGTTACAAATGCAAGCATTTGTGGGAAGAGGGAAGGTGAAAGCAAGGCCAGAATAGAAGTGGTCAGTAACTAAGGAGAGCACCTCCCTCCCTCGGGGCATCTCTGTTTGGAAACACCAGTTCCCTAGAGGTTTCTGTAGCCAGTTACAAGGCGAGTCAGGGTCAGTTGCTGGCCTGAAACCAGGGACCCTCTTGTTAGAAAGTTGAAGACTGCCTACTCCTAGAGATTCAAAGGGTGTGGTGGGGTGTGAGACTGAAAAGAATGCACTGCAGCCCCTGTTTATGGGGGTGGGAGGGGGAGGGTGCGAAGCACACTGCTAGGGCAGGAGACGCCAAGCTGACAGACTTTGGGACCAGGCAGTCCCACTAGCTAGTCCCACTTAGCTAGTCCCACTAGCTAAGATCTACCCTGATAAATGCCAGATAAGGAAAAATGAAGGCTTTGCAGGTGGTGGTGGCCACTACAAACCGAATCCATTTATCCTGCCATCACATGGTTGAAGGGTTCCCACTTGTCTTATACCTGCTACATGTGAACCCACAGTAACAATATTACAATAGTAATGGTGCTTATGTGTACCAGGCACAGTGTTTAGCATTTGTTATTTCAATGCCTCCAACAATAGGCAAAGTCTATTATCCCATTTTTCAGAGAAGGACACTGGGCCACAGAGAGGCTGAACAACAGTGGAGCAGCCAGGATTTGAAAGCAGGTGGTCTGAATCCAAAGTTCCACCCTTTGCCACAATGCTCAGTTTCTCTCACAGGTTTCTGAAAATGCTCAAAAAGTCTCTTCCCAAGGCAGATGTGGGACGAGTGATCTGCTTAATGCCCTCCATTCAATAGGGACTATGGAGAATGTATTTGGAGAGCCAGTACAGTCCCTGCATGTTGCAGGAGTCATTTTTCAGACAGAAAAGCGAGTTAAAAAATGGGACAGAGGCTTGCTGTAGTTCTGACTCCACAGCTGTCCCACCATCTTCATCCTTACTGTTGGGAATCTGCTGTAGGCCCTGAATCTGTAGCTGCCTGCAAATTTCCTAACCTGAACCCAAAAGCCAACTGTCACCAGGGCTGTTTTGAAACTTAAACTAGATTCTTATGAGGTAGTATAAAGTAGTGGTTAAACATCTGGGCTCTGAAATCAATTTGCTGGGTGACTTTAAGCAAGTAACATATCTGTGCTTAAGTCTCTTGTAAAAAGGAGAATAACAGTAACATTTACCTGGAAGTGTTGAGGTATAGATTTAATGAGATGTTCTCTACACACCCCTCAGCACAGGTCTTGCCTGGTACATAACAAATCTTCAAGAAGGCTGGTGCAGCCTACACAATGGTGGGAAGGGAGGTTACACAGAAAAAAAAAAAAAAAAAACAAAGATAAAGCAAATACAGGAAAATGTTAATGCTACCATTGTTCATTGTATTGTTTTTCAAATTTTCTGTATGGTAGAAAAAAATCAAGTTGGGAATAAACTATCATTCTACTGCATTTAGAATAAATCTGAATGTATGACAAATGGTACAAATAAAAAGCAAATTCAAAACATATTTAGAGAAACTTTCTTGCTCTTCTTAGGCACCCATGTATACTCTAGAGCGAGGAGCACCTAACATTAGGTGTCTGGGACCCCTTCTCTCCTGATAGGTTGATATGCTATGCTTTCCAGGAACTTACTCTTTAGCTCAGGGAAAGGGAAGTGGTAATCACCAAGCTGTTTGAGGAAAAGCTAGTCTGTGATGGTGAAAAGGAGGAGGAGAAAAATCACACCATTTCTTCCAAGTTCCAAAATATCTGGAGCCCTCAGCCTGAGTGTTAGGGGTTGGGTATCTGTGCAAAAGAATGACTTGAGGAGCAGTTGTCTTCACCAGCATTTACTCCATCACTCAGTTGAAACTGATATGGGTGATTTGGTGCCAGAAATCATCCAGACCAGGATAATCAGGCTATTCCAGCACCCATTGCCACAGAAAACCTATTGAACATTTTAAAATACAATACCCTTATTTTTCTACTCCAGCTTGGAACTCATGATAAAAAATGAGCCTGTTTTGGATCTTGGGATATGTAGAGATCTCCCTGAAACTCAGCTAAGAGCTTCCCCACTCCTTTTACAAACTGGGACGTCACTAAGGATAGGGACTGGGAATGGACTAGCCAATGGCTAGGCCACTTGGGAACCAGAGGAAGTAGGAGACAGATTGGGCAGCCGGAAAGGCTTCTCAAAACATTAATTTATCCACNGGGATATGTAGAGATCTCCCTGAAACTCAGCTAAGAGCTTCCCCACTCCTTTTACAAACTGGGACGTCACTAAGGATAGGGACTGGGAATGGACTAGCCAATGGCTAGGCCACTTGGGAACCAGAGGAAGTAGGAGACAGATTGGGCAGCCGGAAAGGCTTCTCAAAACATTAATTTATCCACACCAGGGGCCAGTCATATTACATAAACAGTCTCATCTTCAGAGCAACTCTCTTGTTGAAGTTAATGTTTTGGTTTAATGGTTTTCCAAAAGAACTAGGGTTTACGGATCTGGTGGAGCCTGGGTTCCGATCCTAAAGCCAGAGCTTTTTCCTCGCCATCAGCAATATCACACCAGCTCTATCTGGCTGACCTCACTGGGTTCCTGCATCTATAGGTGGGTCAGAGAGTCTCTTCTAATTATATCATTAGGTTGCTTTCCATCTCTGTTAGGGCAATCTTGCCTATGAACCCAGATAACAGGTGCAAATAAAAGAAGATCATGCCCTTTAAAAGAGGACCTTGCACTCCTCCTGTGAGGTATAAGACATCAACAAGGCGCCCAATAGAGGGTCACAAAGATTTCAACTTCAGATGATTGTTTAAGTTGGATGGATGTAAGAGTGGTCCTGAGAGAGACCTCTCACCCAAGCAGCTGAAGATGCCCCTTCCTAGGAGAGGCTTCCAGCTTGGGAAAGAGGAGGCAAGACTCCAGCAGAGCGATCGAAGCAGCTTGTACAGAAAGCGGCCAAATGCTTGGAGAGGTTGCTGGGGCTTTCGTGGGAGAGACTTGGGTTTAAGGGGATTTGGGGCTGTAGAGATATGCCACCCTCTGTTGTAAAGTCTATGTTCAGGTGCTGCCGCCTGAGACAGTGCGGGGTACGGGTATGGTAAAGGGCTCTAGGCTTCAGACAAAGTGAAGTCAGCCCCAGGAGGGCTCTCCTCCAGCCCTTCCATAATCTGGGGTGGTTGTAGGGAGTCCGCCCTGGAATTCTACATGCCCACCAAATCCTACATACATGGCGGGGCAAATGCTGGGCTCTGGCTTTGGCGATGGACGCTCCAAGTTAGTTTCGTGCCTTGTGGATGGGGGAGGAAGAAAATGAAATCAGAATCGTTAACTTTCCCATTCCCGCCGTCCGTAGGCGGGAAGGCTGTACCCAGCGTTAGGGACCAGTAGGGGATATCCTCCCCTTCTCTCTTGTCTGGCGCGGCCGGGAGGCTGCGGCGCCAATGCCAGCCTAAAGGGCGCTAGCGGGCCTGGGCCCCGCGCTCCGGGTTCCCGGGGGAAGCTGCGTTGCCAGGTTGGGTTTAACGCCTCCGCCAAAGTGCAGATTGTCCGGGGCTGAAGGCGCCACCTCTGGCGCTCCGGCGCGAGCCGCCCCTCCCGCGCGGCGTCCCCCCTTCTCCACCCGGCCCTCCCTCCTCACCTCCACTGTACTTCCTTAGCCCCACCCCGACCACGCGCCTCCCCGACTTCTGGCCGGCCTCAGAGCCTCCGGAGCGCTGGGTGTAGGGTTACCATCCTGGCCCGAGCCGCCGCCTCCGAGAAGTCGGCGCGGGGCTCCGGGCCTGAAGCGGACCGGGAGGCAGGATGCAGGAGTGCCGGGGGACCGCGGCGGGTCGCCGGGCCTTCGACAGCATTTGCCCCAACAGGATGCTGGATCTGCGAGGCCGGCCCATCAGCAAGCCCGGGAAGCCGGAGAGGAAGGTGGGGCCAACCGGCCGGGGCCGGGCGGGGTCTGCACGCTCCCGGCCCCGAGGGCTGACCCGCGCTCACCGTTTCTGTGCCTGGCTAGTTCGCTCCCCCGCGGAAGTTCTTTCCCGCTAGCAGCGGCTGCAGCCGGGTGTCGGTGTACGAGGATCCTCCAGACGCCGAGACCCCTGCACTGCCAGGTGAGTACGGTGGTCCCCGCTCGACCCCTCGAGTTCCCCAAGTGGGTGGGGCGCGCGAGGCTCTAAAGAACCTTCCCCCCTGGGGTTTCGGAATGTCTGGCGGCGATGCCCGCGGCGAGCCTTTGCGAGGAGGCTCAGGGTCCGCCCGGCGCGTGTCTCGGGTTCTCGCCGCGCAGCGCTCACCACCATAGACCTGCAGGACCTCGCTGACTGCTCCTCGTTTCTTGGGTCCGACCCGCCGCCTGGTGGTGATTCAGCCGCCTCACAGGTACTTCCCCTGGTGGAATCCCCCTGCCTCTCCCAAAGTTCTATTTCCCTAGTTTCCGTAAAGAACCGTTTGGGGAGGGGAGCACAGGAACACCTGGCTAACAGGGAGGGATGTCCTGCAGGAATCCGAGCCGCGAGAATAGGAACTTCCTCCTCCCTCCTAGTATGTTAACGGTGGCTGCATTCTCAGAGCTGTTTTGACCAACTTTGCGCAGGGAGGGCTCCCCTGCCAAATGGGTCTCCCGTTCTCCTCCCCATCTATTCCTCGGAGCTGCGATAGAGTAACTCGGAGGTTGCGCACCGAGGGATCAGGTAGGTGAGTGGGAGCACAGTTACGCTCTGGGCACCAGATCAGCGCGTCCTCTCTGTCCTTCCAACATGCCTTTCCTCATTAACTATTTCCATTCCCTGGATGTCTAAGGAGTGTGGAGATTGGAGAATAACTTCTCCATCAAGACTGGAAAAAATGAAGAGAATTTACATTTGGAGGAAGCCGGAAGAGTGACAAAGGATTTGAAGAAATCTGACTGAAAACATTGTTCTCTACAGAGATGGCTCTTCAGCAGTTGGGCAGTTTATAAAAGTCCTTTTCATTCTCTGCAAAGGCTACTGTCACTCCCGTGGGGGAAAGAGACATTTCCTCCAAGAAAACCTATCCTCTCGCGCCCATCTCACTCCTACCACTCACCAGGGCTGAGACCAGAAGCCTGGCTCATTGATGGGATATGAAGTGCTCAGAAGGACAGGAGGTCCTAGCTAGATGGCACCTACAAGAAGAGTGCCAGTTCGAGGTTCCTGGCAGCAGGTACTGGGGACTCCCAGAGGATATGACCACCTCCTAGAACTGTGATTGCGATGGTGGAACAAAGTGTCCCAGGGTCTAAGTGCCTCTTAGAATTGGGCCAGAGGCCAGGGAGACTTGGGGTAGGTGGCTGCTGAGAGCAGAGACTGGGAAGGCAGGAAGAGTGGGCGTTGCCCTGGAGAGGCTATTTATTCTCTTGTTCTCTTAGAGTCTGGATGCTCAGATTTAAAAAAAAAGAAAAAAAAAAAAAGACAATACAGGAGCTTCATTCAACTGACCCAGAGGGTTACATCACTCCCTTACTGCAACATGTTTATTTTGCAAGAGAAAAAGCAGGCTTTTGCTGAATTTTGGCTTATAAATACAGAACTTAAATTTGACATCATGTTCTGTTTTTTTTTTCCCCTTGCTGTTTGTGTTGGAGAAGTGCCAGGTTTTTATCTAATTGGGAAGAAAGTAACAGAGTAATCACAGAAATATCATTGAATTACCTAGGATTGTGTATGGCACTAGTGGCAAAGAACCCGCCTGCCAATGCAGGAGACCTAAGAGACTCAGGTTCAACCTCTAGGTCAGGAAGATCCCCTGGAGGAGGAAATGGCAAACCACTCCAGTGTTCTTGCCTGGAGAATTTCACAGACAGAGGAGTCTGGCAAGCTACAGTCCACAGTGTCACACAGAGTCAGGCACGACTGAAGCAATTTGGCACAGCATGCACCAAGGATTAAGCCCACGAACGGAACCCAAGTCAGCCCATATCTCTTTCGAGTTTCAGAGAGTTTTAAGGGCAGAGCTCTTGCCAGATAGCCCAAGAGATCCAGTTGTCCTGGGGAAGGCGGAGCTGGTGCAGAAGGAGATACATCCCCAGAGAAAGACTCTCCAGGGAAACCCTCTGGCCAGTACACACTGGTTATATTTCTCCTTCCTGTTGGGGAAAGTGGACACAGAGAAGAAGTGCTCTAGAAGTGTCTGGGGTCCAGAATGGGCCAAGACCTGGGATAGCACAGGAGAAAGCATTTCATGGGCACCATTTCCTCAGATGGCCTCCAGTCTTCCTGTGGTAAGGGCTCTTCTCTGCTAAGAGGGAGACCTTTTGGCCCTTGGAAAATGCCTCATTTCTGACTCTTTCAACCAGGGAAGAATCTGTGCTTCAGGATCTGTCTGGGGCCCTCAGTCCTTCCTTTCTAAGCTGCCTTCCCTTTACAATGTCCGGTCTCAATTGGTGCTCCCTGAAGGAAACTGATAACTTGTACATTCTTTGAAGTTAGAGTCAGATTAAGCTCTGATTTTATTCTGGCCTAGAGAATTCCATGGACTGTGTAGTCCATGGGGTCACAAAGAGCCTGACACAACTGAGTGACTTTCACTTTCACACTTTCACTTCAGATTAAGTTCCTCTTCTCAGAAGTATCTGAATAGTTAAGATGGGTGTTTGGGAGACGAGAAAGATTAACCCAGAGGAATAAAGAAAACAAACTGATAATAGAACAAAAAGATCATTAGAACAGATATCTCTGGTGGACATATTGGATGCACCCCTCAGATCATGCCCCTTGAGGGACCTCTTTCCCCTTCCCAGAGCTCTTCAATGGAAGCCAGACTTTCCTAAAAAAGAAATAAAAGCGAGAGACAACGAGGGGTAGAGGAAAGAGGATTTGAAATAGGCACCAGCATTCTGGAGCAGAAGCTCCAGTTTCACAGTTTTAAAGTTGGGTGCTTGGGCAACTCGATTTCTCTGAGTTCAGCTTCTCTATCAGGGGAGGAATCACTTCTTGATCCCTGCCAACTTCCTGAACTGCTGTGAGAATTAACAGAGAAAATCAATGTAAAAGAGTTTTGTCAGCTCTGTCCGCGAATTAAGGGAATAAGAAATTTCCTGGCAGCCAGCATTTTACCGTACCCTTCCGTTTCACTCACCCAGGCACATTGCAGGAACCTAGGAGAGCGTCCAGTCCACAATGTTAGGGGTGTATCACGCTGGACGGGAAAAGTCAACTCCAACTTTTTGAGAAGCAAAAGAGCAATAGGGACCACGCCGGCTGCATGCTGAACAGAAGCACTTTCCACATAGCATTCTTGGCCCATCATATCTTAGCTGACCTTTTCCCTTTCTTGGTGGGGACGGGTGGTTTAGTTGTGATTGAGCCTTCTCGGGTTATATGGCCTGGAGTTACTGTCTTGGATCCCCCTGTACGCCAGTAGATCTTGGGAGCAAGGATGGAGTGTTTGAATACCGTGCTCCCAGCTTTTAGAGCTGTGGCCCCTTGGCCTGTAAGAGGTAAGTCTGAGCTGGATGTCTGCGGCCTCACTAGGAACGCGTAGGGTTGGCTGGTGGCGGGCCAATTGAGGCGGCGCGGGACGGTGCCGGCTGCCGGCTGAGGCCAGGCGCGAGGCGGCGGAGGTGAGCTGAACTCAGTTTCAGCGCCCGGCAGGACCCTCGCAGCAGGGTCCCTATCGGGGAGGTGCAAGCCTCCTGGATTCCGCGCCTGGGGCGGGGCTTTGATTTTCAGGTATAAGTTTCCTCTGTGAAGGCATTTGCGCGTAGACCTGCCACCGAGTCCTGGAGGTTAGCTGACCATCTAGGAGGTGTTCGAGACCCGCCAGGCTTAACATTAACTAGTTTTCACCTCTGGTTTATTTCAGAGCCATTCCCTGCAAACGGCAGCGGACTTCGAGCTGCAGGATTTCAGAGACACCGTGGATAATCTCATTGCAGGCAAGTGCAGTTTCTGCAGTAAAATTAAAGCGGGGGTGTCCTCCACCCCTCAAATCCTACAAGTTCGAGTTTCGTGGCCCTGAAGGTGGTAAACTGTGTACCTATTAACAACTCGCCAGCAACTCATCAAAGTGTCAGACTCTTCCATATTTAGGGGATCCCCTCCCTTTTCCTTATGGAGAAGATGAATCGCTAGATCGCTATAGATAGCCTTTTCTCCGCTTGCCAATGCAACTTCTGGAAGAGAGCCCAGCCTTAAGCTGTGACGTAGCTAGGAAGAGCCTGGGTGACAGGAGTGTGCGGAGTAGTGGATTTGTGTGACTTCAGACAAGTTTTCCCCGGCCACGGTGGAGGTTCAGTGTAGAGCGTCTCAACAGGCATTTATTGAGCGCCTGCTGAGAGAGTACAGTATATCAGGAAGGGCCTGGGGATCGTGGGGATTGCAGAGTGAGGGTTGATTTATCAATAAAGAAAAATCGCTCTATAAACCCTACACTCGCCGTGACATTTTGTCCCTGTAGTTAGCCAGGCGCGAGTCTGAGGCTGCAAACCCAGCTCCCTCTCTTCCTCTTCATCAGACTCATCCTCTTTGATGTCGCCTTCCCTGGCGGGCGGAGATTTCCCGTTCTCTCCTAGCGACATCCTGCCGTTTGGTCCCTGTCTCTCCCCGCCGCTGAGCCCACCCGAAGTGCCCCCGCCAGAGCAGTACTGGAAGGAGGTGGCTGACCAGAACCAGAGGGCACTGGGGGACGCGCTCATCGAGAATAATCAAGTAGGGACACTGGGCTGGTGTTCAGGAATCCTGGGGCCGGGGCAGGGCATGGTGCTCGGGGACAAAGTGGAGGCTGCAGGCACAGAGATGTGCCCCTTNGAAGTGCCCCCGCCAGAGCAGTACTGGAAGGAGGTGGCTGACCAGAACCAGAGGGCACTGGGGGACGCGCTCATCGAGAATAATCAAGTAGGGACACTGGGCTGGTGTTCAGGAATCCTGGGGCCGGGGCAGGGCATGGTGCTCGGGGACAAAGTGGAGGCTGCAGGCACAGAGATGTGCCCCTTTGGCACGTTAGAACCAGTGGATCAGTCCAAGCAGCTGCTATTCCTCCGCCGGCTCAGTTTACAACGTCCCTAAGTGGGAATAATCCTACCCACTGGATTTTTATTAGGGCCACCAATATTTATTGAAGGCTATATGCCTAGTAGTATGCTTACCCATTTACTTTTCCTCATTTAATACCCACAGACATTGAGCTAGATACTCTTACCAGCCTCACTTTGCAGATAAAGAAACTGAGGTACAAGAAGATTGAACTTCGGAGGCAGTCTCTATCTGCCTGTTGCCCAAGTCAGCATTCCCCATCACTATACTGAGGATTCACTGAGAAACATTCTAAGTGCTTTGTAATAAAAACTGATTATTATTCTCACCAGTGTAAACGTTCTTGGGCCCCCAAGTTTCTGATTAGACGTGAGGATCTGGGTTCAGTTCCTGCCGAGTGTACAGAGGAGAGAGAGCACGGGAGCCTACAGTTCAATGTTTGGGTCCCCTCCTGCAGCTGCACGCGACGCTGACCCAGAAACAGGAGGAAATCGCCTCCCTGAAGGAGCGCAATGTGCAACTGAAGGAACTCGCCAGTCGGACCCGGCACCTGGCCTCGGTGCTGGATGTAAGTGGGGCGCGGGCGTGTAGAGCACTGCAGAAGTCGGAAATATTCCTGAGCACCCTTCACCCACACCCTGATCCCAGTGTTGGGACCCAGCGAGGGTCGAGGGAAGGAGAGGACCGCTGGCAGCTTGCTGAGTCACTTGCAGGGGTCTGCCGAGTCGCGCTGTTGGAAGTTAGCCCAGGCCTCCTTCGCGCGCCAGTCAGAGGCGAGTCTGGCTGGCCCCAGGGCGGCGCTCCTCCTCATCTCTTGTAGAAGCTGATGATCACCCATTCCCAGGATCCTGGGGCAGCAGCCGAGCCCTTCCTGCTCAAGGCTACGGCCAAAAGGAGCCTGGAGGAGTTGTTCAGCGCTGCGGGGCAGGATTGCGCGGAAGTGGACGCAGTTCTGAGGGAGATTTCCGAGCGCTGCGATGAAGCTCTGCAGAGCCGCGATCCCAAGAGGCTCCGGCTGCAGCCCGAGCCCCCGAGCCTGGATCGCAGGCCCGGGAACCTGCACGGCGCCTTCCCGGGGCTGCGCACGGACTGCAGTCGGAGCACGCTGAACCTGAGCCACAGTGAGCTCGAGGAGGGCTGCTCCTTTAGCACCCCCATCCGCAGCCACAGCACCATCCGCACCCTTGCCTTCCCCCAGGGCAATGCCTTCACCATCCGGACTGCCAACGGGGGTTACAAATTCCGCTGGATCCCCAGTTGAGCTGGGATGTGGTCCTCCGAAACACTGCCTCTATGCAGATGGAAGCGCCTGGAAGCTAAACTCGGGTAGCTGAAACCTGGTTTCTCAGAACTCTCCCTGCAGGGCCGATGCCACCTTGAAATTTTTTTTTTTTTTTTCAGGAACAAGAACGTAAAACGTTTTGATACTGATGCACTGTAAAGTTCTGTAAAATAGTGTATAGTCCCTCCCCTTTTCACAGCGAAACCGTATATGTGTGTGTGTGTGTGTGCATATATCAGTCAATTTTAAAGTATTTATTTTTAGCAGCTTTGAATTCTGTTCTTTTCAGAGCTGGAAGTGACCTAAAAACCACTTAGCTGTTTTTAATTACATAATGCCCTACTTCCGGAGGAAGCAAAAGGAGATTCGAAGAAATTAAGTAATTTTCTACAATCAGAGGCGTCATGGAAGCCTTCTGAGTGTTCTCACTACTTTTTTCAAAGATTGTAGGTCCAGAAGTCAGGTCTTTGGGTGAACGGTTTCAGTACATCACTCACTTCCCTTGAAGTGAACACTTCCCATGAAGAACACTTAATTTTGTTACTACTGAAACTTTTCATTGTAGCTGAAGGAATAAAAATTAGGAGAGGTTAGGATAAAGAATTTCTAACCACTTGTCTCAGGGCAAGCAATAGAACAGGAAACTGCTGATTCTGAGTCAATGGGTTTTTGGCAAAAACAGGTGCTAAACACATTTGTTTGTAATGATCATTCTTGTAATTTTGTAAGATTTATGATAAATATTGATATGAATAATATAGTTTTACTTGTCTAAACAGAATAACCACAGAAAAAGCAAGCTTTCTTAGTAAAAAACATTTTAAGTGGCAAATCCCACGTGAAAAAGAATGTATTTTAGCGCGTTCATTTTTTTGGGGGGGGGCAGAAACCAAGTGTGGAAATCTTGTTAAAACTCTCTATTTGAATTCCATGGATAAAACTACTAGGGTACACATTCATGTTTCATATTTCTTGGCTTCATCTTCTAAGAAAAATGGGGGTGTTACATGATGCCTTCACTTTGCCTTTTGTTTATTCTCTTTTGAGTGCCATTCCTTTTTCTATTCTGTTGTGCAATTTTGTGAGTAGAGTATGTCAAGCAGTGATTTGTCCCCATCTCCACAGTCTTCATCATGAGGGCTACTTCTTGTCTTTGGGGGCTCAGCCTGGGCAGGTTTCCAACCCTATTACACCACATAGCTGGTTCTGCCACCTGAATACTATTCTGAATGGAGTGATCAGGTAACAAGCAGGTGAGCTGGGCGAGGTGGCAGAACCTGCTTCTCCAGTTTATCCTGTGTACTGTTATCTACATTGAAATGGCCATTTGGAAAACAAACAAAAAAGTGATAGAGCACATTTCCTCATACTTTGTCTAGCAAATGGACTCAAAAAAATATACTGGCTGGTTCAGAATTCTTTTTATCAGCTTAAATATGAAGTCACTGCAGTTCAGCATCAGAAGACAACAGAAAACAAAAACAAAGCCCTTTAATTTCTTTCGAGAAACAGTCAGCTTGTTAAAAGTTCTTTTCCTCTCCATTCCTCAATTGGTGTTTTCATAGTGCATTAGCTTCAATGACAGAAAAGTTAAAAAACTGTATGTATTTTTCTACTTGTCTTATGCCTGGAATTTAAAAAATTGTAAGGCTTATCAAGAATTCTGTGTGAGGTGGTCAGTGGTTTGGGGCCCTTCCCTGAGCTGAATGAGCCCACAAACCACAGCTTCCTTGACCTGGTGTTTTCCTTACTTCTTTGGGATGTTAACCACCCAGTGACTGAGTGCTTACATTAGCAATGGCAGGAGCTGTGCCCACTAATATATGTCCTTATGTTCCTTCCATGGTATGAATTCTTGTTACTGCTTGTTGCTGGTTTAGTAGAGAACATCAGTGAGAACAGCGTTGAGCCAAATGTTAGCCATTTTCTCCATGATTCTTTGAGCTTATATTCAGCTGTGTGATCTAGCCTAGATCATGAAGACATGTTAGCCTGAAATTATCGCAACAATTTCTTCATTTCAAATAGGACCAGACACCATCCAAGATGTTGGGGAGTCAATCATGATCAAAACCAAGACCTTGTTATACAGAAAATAAAGCAGGGTTTAGGGATAGGATGTAACTGGAATCATTATTTTAGATAACATGGTTGGAGTGTTTCTCGAACACTTTCTATAGTAGCACAATCAGTTTTAAAAAAGAGGCGCACACACTTTAGCTAAATTATTTTTAAGGAAATGACTTCATATTTGCAACAGTTAGATGTTGTTGTAAAGTAGTGGTTCTTAAACTGTAGCATGTATCAGAATCAGCTATGCTGCTGCATGCCAAGTCGATTCAGTCCTGTCCAACTCTTTGCAACCCTATGGACTGTAGCCCACCCGGCTCCTCTGTCCTTGGGATTTCCAAGGCAAGAACACTGGAGTAGATTCCCATTCCCTTTTCCATAGAATCACCTACAGGGCTTATTAAAACCCAGCTTACTGGTACCTCCCCAGAGTTTCTGATTCAGTGAATCTGGGTAAAGTCTGAGAATGTCAGTTTCTTACAAGCTGCTAGGTGATGTTGATGCTTGGATCTAGGGCCACTGTTGTAAAGAAATTTTTTAAAGATCACTTTCAAAAAGATTAAAACAAACAAAAACCAGCTGACCTGATGGCATGCAAATAATTCTTGTGATTTAGGATTAAGTTTTTAATAATAAAAATCTTATCTTACATTAAAAAAGGGGCTATATTTCAAAAAGTTGGAAGTGACAATAATGTACTTTGAAAAATGATGTTAAGTAACACAGAAGGTAACTTCATTGATTAATTAAATACCTTGAATGAAGGACTTGATGTTGAAAATAAGCATGAAGAATCTGAATAAAATTATTTATGAAATGTGTTAAAGAAGCTCAATTCAACTGACCCTTAAACATGGGCAGAGGGATCAGGACCTAGTCCTAATTCTTCTAATTAACTCAAAGTGCACATAGAAGAATAATATGTAACACTTCCAGTTGAAGGATTATAATGTCATTAATTTATAACATTAACTAATGATATTTTTGTGTCTATATTTAACCTAAAGGAGAACTAGATAGTATAATGATATTTAAAGAATTTTAAATTATTTGGAGTAATGATATGACCAGTAAGGAATTAATATCCAACGTATATAAATAGCTCATATAACTCAATGTCAAAAAAAACAAGCAACCTGATTAAAAAATGGATAAGAATGTGTTATGTTACTTCTATGGTAATAAAATAAGAAATTAGGTCAGGATGGGAAACACATGTACGCCCGTGGTGGATTCATGTTGATGTGTGGCAGAACCAATACAATATTGCAAAGTAATTAGCCTCCAATTAAATAATTAAATTTAAATTAAAAAAAAGAAATTAGGAAGAAAAAAATGAGCAGAAGAACTGAATATATTATGCATTTTCCAAAGAGGAAATGTATACAGCCAATATGAGGATTAGAAGATGCTTAACATCACTAATCAACAGAGAAATGGAAATCAGAACCATAATGAGATATTACCTCACACCTGTCAGAATGGCTATCATCAAAAAGAACACAAATAACAAATCTGGGAGGATGTGGAGAAAAGAGAATCCTTGTGTTCTGTTAGTGGGAATGTAGATTGGTACAATCACTATGGAAACCCCTGGAGAAGGAAATGGCAACCCACTCCAGTATTCTTGCCTGGAGGATTCCAAGGACAGAAGAGCCTGGTGGGCTACAGACCATGGGGTCACAAACATTCAGACACAACTGAGTGACTAACCCACACACTATGGAAACCAGTATGGAAGTTTCTCAGAAACTACAAATAGAACTACCCTATGACCCAGCCACTCTTGAATATGCTTTTAAAACCCCAAAACACTAACTCAAAAAGATACATGCACCCTATTTTTCATAGCAGCATTATTTACAATTGCCAAGACATGGAAACAACATAGTGTTGGATACAGAAAATGTGAGAGTGTGTATACAATGGAATACTAAGTTATGTCTGATTCTGCAACCTTATGGACTGTAGCCTGCCAGGCTCCTCTGTCCTTGGAATTCTCCAGGCAAGAATACTGGAGTGGGTTGCCATTTTCTTCTCTAGGGGATCTTCCCGACCCAGGGATTGAACCCAGGTTTTCTGCATTACAGGCATATTCTTTACCATCTGAGCCACTAGGGAAGCCCCTAATGGAACTCCTCTACTGCTGCTGCTAAGTCGCTTCAGTCGTGTCTGACTCTGTTTGACCACATAGACGGCAGCCCACCAGGCTCCTCCATCCATGGGATTTTCCAGGCAAGAATGCTGGAGTAGGGTGCCACTGCTTACTCAGCCATTAAAAAGAATAAGGTTTTGCCATCTGCAACAGCATGGTTGGACTTGGAGGCCATTATGCTAAGTGAAACAGATCAGACAGAGAAAGACAAATATTGTACGATATCACTTACATGTGGAATCTAAAAAATACAACTAACTAGTGAATACAACAACAAAGAAGCAGACTTAGAGATATAGAGACAAACTAGTAGGAGAGAGGGAATAAAGAGGTGGGGGGAGGGGGAGCTACAAACTATTGGGTGTAAGACAGCCTCAAGGATTATACAACACTGAGAATAAAGTCAATATTTTATAATAATGGTAAATGGAAAATAGCTTTGAAAAATTATATAAAAATAGTTGAAAAAACAGACTAAATTTCAATAACAAAGATTCAAACGTATAAAAATAGTTCATGTGCAAGCCAAAAATGTTCACTTAACAAATGAAAATCAATATACCTTCCAGTTCACACTGATTTTTCACTGTTTAAAATTTAAAGCAATATGTGAAAGTTCCAACTGGTTACTTAACATGACATAATTGAAATAAGTAACATTTCTTTGCTTGCTCACTGTGCCAGTGTTGTTCAATTTTAATCTCCTATTTAAATGCAACAAAATGATATATCACAGGAATGAGTGACATGAATTCTGACTAACACAAGCTCGTAGAGCTTAAAACATGAAGACCTTTCTCTCTCAAAGATGTGTAGTTAAGCTTCTGTTTGTTGAGGACTGACTGTATAATGGGGATTTTCTCAATCAACTATCAATGTTTCTAGGAGAATAAGGGAGAAGGCAATGGCACCACACTCCAGTACTCTTGCCTGGAAAATCCCATGGATGGAGGAGCCTGGTAGGCTGTAGTCCATGGGGTCGCTAAGAGTCAGACACGACTGAGCGACTTCCCTTTCACTTTTCATTTTCATGTATTGGAGAAGGAAATGGCAACCCCCTCCAGTGTTCTTGCCTGGAGAATCCCAGGGACGGAGGAGCCTGGTGGGCTGCCATCTATGGGATTGCACAGAGTCGGACACGACTGAAGCGACTTAGCAGCAGCAGCAGCAGCAGGAGAATAAGAAATAAGTGTGTTGATTTGAAGCTTCCATCTGTAGTATTAAAATTCAACAATGACCATAGATTGTAGAACTTAGACCAACCAACAAAAGCTTTTTTCAGCTAGGAATATTTTATCCCATTTATTTAGAATTACTCATCTGACATGACAGACAATTTACATAATAGACTTGTAATTGGTTTTATTTTGTTAAAGTGTCCAGACAATGTATCTTCTTAGTCCTGGCACTTCAAGTAGACAGACCACTCCCATGGCCTTTAGTATGCTACAGGAATAAAATGACATTCCATTTTATCAGTTATTCATGGAAAAATTTTGTTTGAATCAAAACGTAGGTCACGTGACTGAATCTAAATGTCAATCTTAATGTCTCCTCCTTAAAACAGATGCTGTGGGCTGAAATCTGTGTCATAAGTGATAAGCCTGATGTCTCGGTTTCAGCATAGGGTTTTATGGGACAGGACAAAATTAGGGACTTGAAGCAATCTATATGGGGAAAACACAAACAGATTTCCCCCAATTACTTCTTTCTCCTCCCCTCTCCCTGTTCTCTATCTCATTTCTGCATCTAACAGAAAAGAGGACCAGTACTCTAATGTCTGCAGCAGGCAGTTGAGATAGGAATGGAGGTAATCATATTTGGGTTTTAAGATAAGGGTTTGTTTTTCCAGACATAATCAGGTGAGACAGGAGTTGCTAACATCTGCTAATGATGCTATCAACAAACCAGACTTTATGGTTTATGCTCCACTAATTTATTAGACATTTGTCTTCATATTCGATGTTTCATGATCACAAGATTGTTGCTGTAGCTCCAGGCACCTTGTCTGCATTAAAGATAAAAAGAAAGGAAGGGTAGAAAGCTTCACAGATTGCTTCTGCCTCTTTGTTTAAGGAAGCAAAAAAGCATTTCCCAGGAAATTCCCAGGTGGGTTTTCACTCGAGTCTCAAAATCAGACCTGAGGCCCACAGTTACCCCTAGTTGCAAAAGAGGCTGGGGAATCTAGTTTCTCATTCTCCTAGCCACTATAGTAACAGGTAGGCAAGAGAGAAAGGAGTTTGGAAAAGCCCTTACACTATCTAACAGCATCTGTCCCAGAGGTTTAGTTGGTATCACTAATGTAGAGAAACCTGAAGAGAAAAGACAGGAGAAATGTGTCCCTTAGACTCTGACCCCAGAGCTTGGGCTCCCTAGCAGGGAGTGAGGTGGGCTTCCATCCTCAGAGAGGGCCCAGGATAGTTCTTGGCCTTCTTTTGGGGACCTGGGAGCCTGAAAGGGAAGGAAGCACTTGGTGGGCTGCAGCTAGAGCCTGAGACCTGGGTATGTGATGAGTCTTTAAGTGTGGGAGTCTCTGGGAATCAGATGAAAGAAATGATTGGTACTCAGGTCAGATTCTCCTTAATAAATTTTCACCTTCATCTTTTATTTATTTTTATTTTTATTTTTTTCATCTCAGGTGTACATGAGTTCCCAATCTTGAACCCCCCCCACCTCCCACTCCACATCAACTCTCTGGATCATCCCTGTGCACCAGTCCCAAGCATCCTGTATCTTGAACCTTCATCTTTTAACTGAAAAAAAAAAAGGAAAAAGGAAATAAAAAGGAAAATTAAAAAGGAAATAAAAATTTTATGCAAGTAGAATATGCTCTTTGTAAAGTAATTCAGATAAACAGGAAAACACAATGAAGGAAGAAGTGGTAATCCTACCATCTAAAGATACGATTCTGAATATATTGGTATATTTTCTTTCAGAAATTTTTAATATATATACATATGTGAATGCATAAGTATGTTTGTGTATATTTAAAACTTGGATCCTCTATACATATGATTATTGAATAGCAGTAGCGGACCACTGAATAAAAATGGTCAAAATTCTACAGTCACATAGAGCTGGTTGATTCCTATCATGGTCCTGAGAGGACTGGTCAGCTCTGTGACTTGGGCCTTATTGCTCAATTTTGAAACTAGAACAATAGAAATTGTGAGACTGATCGAAATGATGCATCTCAAATGCTTGACACATGCCTGTTACTTGATAAACACTATAGTTATCTGTTTGTATTAGTTATCTGTGGCTACCGTAACAAATTGCCATAAACTTAGTGCCTAAAACAACACAAACTTACTATCTCATAGTTCTGTAGGCCGGAGATGGCTAAGCTGGGTTCTCTGCTCTGGATTTCTTGGAAATCAAGGTTTTGGTTGGATTCTTATTTAGAGACTCTGGGAGGATTCCATTTCCAAACTTGGTCTGATTATTGGCAGAATCCAGTTCCTTATGATGGCAGGGTCAAGATCCATATTGCCTTGCTTGCTGCAAACTGGGGATTTGTCTTTGCTCCTAGAGTTGTCATTCTGGCCCTTGCATGTGAGCCCCTAAATCTCAAAGCCAGCAAGGTGTATCAAATCCTTCTCACTGGAATCTAACTCTTCCTTCTCTCTTGCTTCCAACTGGAGAAAACTGCCCATGAAGTAAAAATATAGGTATGCGTTCATGTCAAAAGTGTGGGCATAGATTGCATTTGGAGAGCAAATGTGGTGTCCTTGTTCACGGCTGAATTCTGGGGCCTACTTGTCAAATGTAGGGATCTAGAGAGCAATTTTATTGAGTGCTGGAGACATTCACAACAGTTTCTTAACTCTTCTAGGCAATCTTGGGGAGGAAATCCAGAAACAGTAAATTGAATCCAGTTCTTCCTTCCCAGTGGAATTTCCTGCCTCAAGGTATCTCAGATTGAGTTACAGAAGGAAACTTGCCCAGGTCCTGGAGGCATCTTAGTCCCTTGGGAAAAGATGCATTGATTTAAAAAGAGAGAACATTTTATGCATATCTCAATATCCCACAATTCTGAAAAGCTTAAAAATGCATTATCATGTGGCCACAAGCCTATTAAAAATGTTATTTAAAAGTTCTACATTTTTATTCTGACTCATTGGGTTAACTGAGTTTTTCTTGCCATCCCAAGTACCTAATAGATCTTTTTTTGAAAAAAATATATTCTCGTATTAACAAATTCATCTTCATCTAGTACCTCTTTCTCTCTGGAGTGAACTTTGATTCACTCATTTATGAGGTCCTGTGTATTATTTTCATCTAGTTGTTCATAGTGTATTGTCACTTACATCTGGAATTAATCTGAGATCATTTGTAATGAAAACTTACATGAAATAGGATGGTTAAAACTGAGTACCATCGGGAATTCCTTGGTGGTCCACTGGCTAAGACTTTCACTGTGGGAAGCCAGGGTTTAGTCCCTGGTCGGTGAACTCCAGGAGCTGCAAGGTATGGCAACAAAACAAACAAACGAAAAAAAGAAAATTGAGTATCATTCAATGTAAGGAAATCTGCATAGTTAAGATAGTAATTTGCTTTGATTCAGTTAGCCCTGCACTTTAAGATCTCTAGCCTTCCTTTAGGCAAACAACTGTTCAAACTTGTAGTCGCTAAGTCCTGTCCGACTCTTGCTACCCCATGGACTGTAGCCTGCCAGGCTCCTTTGTCCATGGGATTCTCCAGGCAAGAATACTAGAGTGGGTTGCCATTTCCTTCTGTTTTCAATATTTACTTTTAGCTGCTTAACAAAGCACAACATAAATCAGACATGACAATTATTTACATTTATTCATATTGTACTGATGCAGGGGAAAAGAAACACCACTGATTTACTTGATTTACATGGATAGCCAAGTAATAATTAGAAATTGCATTTAGGTATAGGATGTGGAGAATTCAATTATTTTTAAGTCATGCTATGGTTTAAAGCAAATACAGATACACTGGTCCTTGAGGGATAATGATGGTTTTGAGCACTTTTGTAAAATCATGCCTAACCCTCAAGAATTGATGCTTTTGAACTGTGGTGTTGGAGAAGACTCTTGAGAGTCCCATGAACTGCAAGGAGATCCAACCAGTCCATTCTAAAGGAGATCAGCCTTGGGTGTTCTTTGGAAGGAATGATGCTAAAGCCGNATGTGAGAGTTGGACTATAAAGAAAGCTGAGCACAGAAGAATTGATGCTTTTGAACTGTGGTGTTGGAGAAGACTCTTGAGAGTCCCATGAACTGCAAGGAGATCCAACCAGTCCATTCTAAAGGAGATCAGCCTTGGGTGTTCTTTGGAAGGAATGATGCTAAAGCCGAAACTCCAGTACTTTGGCCACCTCATGCAAAGAGTTGACTCATTGGAAAAGACTCTTATGCTGGGAGGGATTGGGGGCAGGAGGAAAAGGGGATGACAGAGGTTGAGATAGCTGGATGGCATCACCGACTAGGTGACCTGAGTTTGAGTGAACTCCGGAAGTTGGTGATGGACAGGGAGGCCTGGTGTGCTGCAATTCATGGGGTTGCAAAGAGCTGGACATGACTAAGTGACTGAACTAAACTGAACTGAATCCTCAGGGTTTCAGGATTTCTCTTTCATTTATTTCTTTATAATGGAAATTCCTAATGTGAAGATACCTCTTAGGGTTGCTTCCAAGGACATCATGACTCCCCTTTTCTGGGAAGAGACCTAAGGACACAAGACTGGTTCTGTTTGGTTTAGCTTGTCACCCAACTCTTGCCCTTATCATCCACATCACCAACAATAGCTGATTGAACTAAGAGATTCTTTTTTTTTTTAAACAGAATTATTGTAATACATTTTACACACTATGTAATTCACTGATTTGAAATGTGCAACTTAACGTTTTTTAGTGTATTCAAAGGTTTTGACACCATCTCCACAGTTCAGTTCAGTTCAGTTACTCAGTCGTGTCTGACTCTTTGCATCCCCATGGTCTGAAGCATGCCAGGCTTCCCTGTCCATCACCAACTCCCAGAGCTTGATCAAACTCATGTCCATCAAGTCGGTGATGTCAGCCAACCATCTCATCCTCTGTCATCCCCTTCTCCTCCTGCCCTCAATCTTTCCCAGCATCAGGGTCTTTTGAAATGAGTCAGTTCTTCACATCAGGTGGACAAAGTTTTGGAGTTTCAGCTTCAACATCAGTCCTTCCAATGAATATTCAGGATTGATTTCCTTTAGGATGGACTGCTTGGATCTCCTTGCAGTCCAAGGGACTCTCAAGAGCCTTCTCCAACACCACAGTTCAAAAGCATCAATTATTTGGCTCTCAGCTTTCCTTATAGTCCCAATTCTCACATCCATACACGACTATGGGAAAAACCATAGCTTTGACTAGACAGACTTTTGTTGGCAAAGTAAAGTCTCTGCTTTTTAATATGCTGTCTAGATTGGACATTGCTTTTCTTCCAAGGAGCAAGCATCTTTTTATTTCATGGCTGCAGTCACCATCTGCAGTGATTTTGGAGCCCAGAAAAATAAAATTTCTCACTGTTTCCATTGTTTCCCCATCTATTTGTCATGAAGTGATGGGACCGGATGCCATGATCTTTGTTTTTTGAATGTTGAGTTTTAAGCCAGCTTTTTCACTTTCCTCTTTCACTTTCATGAAGAGGCTCTTTAGTTCTTCTTCACTTTCTGCCATAAGGGTGGTGTCATCTGAGTATCTGAGGTTCTTGATATTTCTCCTGGCAGTCTTGATTCCAGCTTGTGCTTCATCCAGCCCAGCATTTCACATGATGTATTCTGCATAGAAGTTAAATAAACAGGGTGTCAGTATACAACCTTGAAGTTCTCCTTTCCTGATTTGGAACCAGTCTGTTGTTCCATGTCCCATTCTAACTATTGCTTCTTGACTTGCATACAGATTTCTTAGGAGGTAGGTCAGGTGGTCTGGTATTCCCATCTCTTGAATAATTTTCCAGTTTGTTATGATCTACACAATCAAAGGCTTTGGCATAGTCAATAAAGCAGAAGTAGACGTTTTTCTGGAACTCTCTTGCTTTTTCTATGACCCAACAGATGTTGGCAATTTGATCTCTGGTTCTTCTTCCTTTTAAAAATCCAGCTTGAACATCTGGAAGTTCTTGGTTCACATACTGTTGAGGCCTGACTTGGAGAATTTTGAGCATTACATTACAAACATGTGAGATGAGTGCAATTGTGTGGTAGTTTGAACATTCTTTGGCATTGTCTTTCTTTGGGACTGGAATGAAAACTGACCTTTTCCAGTCCTGTGNGGAAGTTCACGGTTCAAGTACTGCTGAAGCCTGGCTTGGAAAATTTTGAGCATTACTTACTAGATGTGTATAAGAGACAGCAATTGTACGGTAGTTTCAGCATTCTTTGGCATTGTCTTTCTTTGGGATTGGAATGAAAACTGACCTTTTCCAGTCCTGTAGCCACTGCTGAGTTTTCCAAATTTGCTGACATTTTGAATGCAGCACTTTCACAGCATCATCTTTCAGGATTTGAAATAGCTCAACTGGAATTCTATCATCTCCACTAGCTTTGTTCATAGTGATGCTTCCTAAGGCTAACTTAACCTTGCATTTCAGGATGTCTGGCTCTAGGTGAGTGATCACACCATTGTGGTTATCTGGGTCATGAAGATCTTTTTTGTATAGTTCTGTGTATTCTTGCCACTGCCTCTTAATATCTTCTGCTTCTGTTAGGTCTATACTTTGTCCACCTGATGTGAAGAACTGACTCACTGGAAAAGACCCTGATGTTGGTTAAGACTGAAGGCAGGAGGAGAAGGGGACGACAGAGGATGAGATGGTTGGATGGACATGAGTTTGAGCAACCTCTGGGAGTTGATGATGGACAAGGAAGCTTGGTATACTGCACACCATGGGGGTGCAAAGAATAGGACATGACTGAGCTACTGAACTGAATGGCAGTGATGATTCTTTTATGATTTTCATCTCTGAAACATTTTAATGATTTCACTTCATTATATATATGTGGAATAGCTTATTTAATCATCACCCTGTGGCTGGATATTTAAAAATATATATGGGATTATGCTAATTTCTATAATTATCTCAAAAGTGAACAAAATGGTAGGAAATCAAGGGAAGTAAGGCATTTCTCCCAAAATTCAGATTTTCGGGCCTTTATAATGGTGGGACAGTTTTGAGTTCTATAATCTAAGATAAATATTGAAACCTGAGGCTTCAGAGGAGCACAGTAAACAAAGCACTGAGAAATAGGAGTTGAAATTATTTAATCTTAAGAAGAGGAAGCTTACAGACAACAATATATTTATATAAATGAATATCCCACAACACCTTGCATTTTCATGTGTCCCCTCTTGCAGNTCCCCTTCTCCTCCTGCTTTTAGTCTTACCCAGCATCAGAGTCTTTTCCAATGGGTCAGTTCTTCACATCAGGTAGCCAAAATACTGAAGTTTCAGCTTTAGTATCAGTCCTTTCAATGAACACTCAGAACTGATCTCCTTTAGGATGGACTGGTTGGATCTCTCTGCAGTCCAAGGGACTCTCAAGAGTCTTCTCCAACACCACAGTTCAAAAGCATCAATTCTTCGGTGCTCAGCTTTCTTTATAGTCCAACTCTCACATCCCTACTTGACTACTGGAAAAACCATAGCTTTGACTAGACAGACCTGTTGGCAAAGTAATGTCTCTGCTCTAGTTGTGAGTTAAAGCAGAGTATTACCAAGTTGTTAGTGCCTACTTTAGGTGTTAATTGGTGAACAGTATGATACAGAGGTGGAAAGAATATTAGAATTCCTAATTTTACAAGTAATCAGACTTTTGGGAGAGGAGTAACTTGGCTAAAATCACACTGCAAGTTAATGGCAGAACAAGGGTGTCTAGCTTCCACTAGAATTCCACTGTCCTTTTCACCCATCCAGTTTCTATTCTACTTCTCCAGAAATGTTCTCAATTCAGAACAATTACAGGGTACTGATTTACATTACCCCAGCTCAAATCTGGAGGATAAATCAGAATTCAATTCATTTCCAATTGTAGACATGTAACTGTCTAGAGTAAGGGCAGGTCCCTGTCAGGGGTAGTTTTTCTCAAACTTAAGTCAAATCAAAAGGTTGCATGGTGAGCACAGAATTGGAATATACGAGTAATTCTAATGATATAATCATCAAACCAGAGAAGCCACATGGATTCCTTTTGATTTAGGATATTTCTATTTAGACACTGAGGTTGGAATTTTAGAATGTATTCACTCGTATAATATTTATTGACCATCTGCTATGTGTCACGCATCTACTATGTGTAGGCTCTGGGCCCAAGGATAGTCTTCTCTTGACAAGTGCTTTATAGAGATGTATTACTCAAACACTCTTTTAAGTTAGACAGCTATTTATTTACCATTACTTTATCTTGAAAAAAATTATTATCTTAGAGGCCTTATATGATTTCTTTTCATTCTCATCATAGATCTGTACAGTAGAAACTGATTATCACATTTTGCAGATGAGAAACTTGAGACTTACAGGGGCCAAATAACATTTTCAAGTCACACAATTAGCAAGTGGTAGGAAAGTCTTTCTCTTGTGGTTCTATTGTCCTAGTTCCCAGGTGACTCAGTGGTAAAGAATCTGCCTGCCAAGCAGGTAACTGGGGTTCAATCCCTGGGTTGAGAAGATCCCCTGGAGAAGGAGATAGCAACACCCTCCAGTATTTTTGCCTGGGAAATCCCATGGGCAGTAGAGCCTGGGCTATAGTCCATGGGGCAACAAAGAGTCAGACATGACTTATGGACTAAACAAAAACAACAACAAATCCTAGTTCCATGATTTGGGAAAGATCCTAATCTCAAATCTGCAAATCAATTCAGCAAACATTTACTGAATGACAGTGATGTACAAAGTTTACTATGTGCAAGGCAGTGAGCTATTCTCTAAAGACGACACAGGGATGAAAAAGCAAGATTCTTGAATACTTGAAGGTTACAATATAGTGGAGAACACACATACATACTCATATGTAAAAGCTGGAATTAAGTAGACAAGCAGTACAAAAGATATGCTATGGGAACATAAGGAGGAGAAAAAATTCCAACTAAGATCTGAGAAGGCTTTTGGGAAACGGGAGCTGAAATTTTATGATCAGATTGCCAGAAGATCAGTTCAGTTCAGTTCAGTCGCTCAGTCGTGTTCGACTCTTTGCGACCCCATGAATCGCAGTTAGGCCTCCCTGTCCATTACCAACTCCCGGAGCTCACTCAGACTCACATCCATCGAGTCAGTATGCCATCCAGCCATCTCATTCTCGGTTGTCCCCTTCTCCTCTTGCCCTCAATCCCTCCCAGCATCAGAGTCTTTTCCAATGAGTCAACTCTTCACATGAGGTGGCCAAAGTACTGGAGCTTCAGCTTTAGCATCATTCCTTCCAAAGAAATCCCAGGGCTGATCTCCTTCAGAATGGGCTGGTTGGATCTCCTTGTAGTCCAAGGGACTGTCAAGAGTCTTCTCCAACACCACAGTTCAAAGGCATTAATTCTTCGGTGCTCAGCCTTCTTCACAGTCCAACTCTCACATCCATACATGACTACTGGAAAAACCATAGCCTTGACTAGACAGACCTTAGTCAAAAGTAATATCTATGCTTTTGAATATGCTGTCTAGGTTGGTCATAACTTTTCTTCCAAGGAGTAAGCGTCTTTTGATTTCGTGGCTGCAGTCACCATCTGCAGTGATTTTGGAGCCCAGAAGATAGGGGAAAAGAACTCTAAGGTGAGGCTCCCTCAGCAAAGGCCTGAAGGCAGGACAGTGCTGGCATTACCCACAGCATGGAGGACTGGATATATTTTGGTGGGATTGTGGGAGATGATGCAAGAAAGTTAAAGAGATGTTAAAACCACGGAGGACTTGTATTTGATCTAGAAAATTTAGAGCTTAATTCTGTGTGTAAAGATTCTTTCAGGGATTTGGGGCAAGGGAGAAATATGATTAGCTCAAGATGATGCTTACTGCCTTTAAAAGCTTTGTCACTGGATCTCCACTGCTTTGCCTAGTGCATAGTACTTGCTGGGTACAAATAAACATGTGACATGAAGGGAGGTGGGGTAGACTAGAGGTTGAATTATCAGTTAGGTTCTTGTAATTTTCAAAAAGAGGACAGATGGAATCAACACTACAGAGGAAAAAAACTGTCTTGGAAAGTGGATTTCGGTACATGGTAAAGGGAGAGTTAAGGGTGACTTTTACTTTCTCCACAAGGAAGATAGCAATATTGGGAACAAGGTGCAAGCAAAAAGAACAGGTCATTTGGGGAGGATGGGAATAGGGAAAGATTCTCAATTCTGTTTTGGATTATGTTGTATTTGAAGTGCTGGTAGGATATCTAATAAAAGAATTTTCAGGTCTAGAGCCTTTATGAGCCCTCTTTTCTTTGAGGGGGTATCAGTTTCATATGCCTGACTTAATCTGTTGTGTTTTATACAGATTTGTTCTCATTTTGGTTTGATAGTTAACTTTACATCCCTTAAAATCGTGGGGAAATAACTTAATACTCTAAGCAAGAGCTACACCGCTGAGAAAGAGAAGGGGGAAATGAGTGAAGTGGTTGGAGGGGAAGTGATATGATTTTTATGCTCTCAGCTGCCGACTTTACTCTCCATCGTTATTAACTGGGGTATGGATGGAGAAAAACATTTGAAAGGGACAGACTGTTAAGAAATCATTCAGTAACGGGACAACATGCATGTGCTTTAACTACTGCTAATTGAAAAGTAATGTCGTGTAACCAGAGGTGACCTACTCTAGTGGGTGCTCTTCTGATTGACGCTTTTACGGAGCTAGAACCTTCACAGGTTACATTTTTAGAGTCCTACTGATAGTCTGAATCATACGGGGATACACTGATATCTTCCCCTGCGCTACTTTGAGCTATATATTTTGGGGAGAAGGCACTCCCAGAGAGTGTATTAGTTCCCTCCCTTTCCCTTCACTCCTCCTCGGTAGTTGAGAGATCTGAAGTCCGTCTTCATCCAGTCTCGCACCTGCACATCCACCGCCCCCCTCCCCGCTCCTGCCCGGCCCCACGCAGGCTTTCCCCACCGGGCGTGGCCCGTGCCCCCTGACCGTTGGCACAAACACCAACCGTCCCTCTGGTCCCGTAAGGCGTGCGCGCGTGCCGGGCGGGTGGGGCGGGCGCGCGGGCGCTGGACCGCGAGCTGGGCTGTGGACGCGCTCCCAGCCTCCAGCCGCGCGGGAGGAGCCGCGGTCCGAGGGACGCGCCAACAGACCGTTGGAACTGGGGCGAGGGAGCTTTCGGTTTGCGTTTCTGGGAAAGCAGTTGAAATCAGTGAAGTAGAAAAAGCAAGTTGCGAAACGGATAAGTATAGTAAGATCCCATCTATGTAGAAAGCTTCACAGAGCCGGATTATTTATGTGTAAGTCTGTAAATACGTTGGAAAAGGTTTGACGATGCTTTGAGGAAAGGACTAGTAGCTTGCAAGAGCGGGTGAAGGGAGCTTACTTTGTACATTGTACATTTCTGAGATAGTGAACGTTGTTATTATTTAGAGTGAAAATGTGATCATGTAATTAACAAAACCCCCTGCGTTTGGGAACCTTGGATGTCCTTTTGCTTCCCATCGGTAGAGCCCTGCTTAGACTCAGAGCACCAGCAAGAGATGAGCCGGAAAAGCTTCTTCCATCTCGCCCTTCTCTGTGCCTCTCTAAACCACCTGTTTCCCCGTCACCTTCTTATTCCAAATCCTTCGAGGTGGACTCTGGCCTTTGCCAAGGGATCTTCCTCACAGCCTTTCTCATTATTACAAATCTATCTTCAAAATTCACTCCCAAAGATATTCTGAGGATAGTAAACTACACAGGCGCTGAACATTTGAATTAGCCTGTTACTTGTAAAACATATTTGACAAAAAGTTAAGATAAAAATGTTTATAGAGTATGTATATACAGATATATATTTCCTAAACAGTTGTACCATAGTTTTTTTTCTATTTGTATAACCACATGATGTTAAAACTAATTTAAAAAAATTAAGTTTTCATTTTGAACTAATTTAGCTTAGAAAAAGTTACAAAAATGGTGGATAGAATCCCATTATATCCTTCACCCAACTTCCCTAAATATTAAGATTAACCATACCAATAATAAATGATTATAGCCAGGAAATTAGCATTACTATTACTCTATTAACTAATCAACAAGATATTATTCACATTTCTACAAGTATCCAACAAATGTCCTCCTCCACCTCCCCTCCCCCACAGATTTCAGTCCAGGATCTCATAATGCACTTAACTGTCATGTCTAATTAGCTTCTTCTGATCGGTGGCAGTTTCTCAGTCTTTCTACCTGTCTGACACGTTTGAAGAATACTACTGGCCAATTATTTTGAATGTCCTTCAATTTGGATTTATTATTTTCTCATTATTGAAGTTATAATTTTGGGGGGTAAGAATATCACAGAAGTAATGTTGTTCCCTTCCAAGTACACAATATCAAGAGGCAGGGGTTTATGTGTCATTAATGGTGAGATTACTTAGTGAAGGTAGTATATGCCAGGTTTGTCCCATGAATCCTCATAATTTTTCTTTTTGTATTTAATCATAGGAGGCAAACATCCTCATCATATTCACACCAATTTTAGCATCCATGGTTTCTGACTTGGATAGTGTGTGATATTTGCCAAATGGTGATTTTTCTGTTTCCATTATTCTGAAGTTAAATTTCAATCTGAATATTTAAAAGGCATAATAGCTTTTAAAAGGAAAATTTTGACTAATATTTTTCTACTTTTACACTAGGGGGAAAAGGTATTTGGAGGCTGTGAGATATACCATGGAATTAGTGGCTACAATGGAATTTATGAAGTTATTACTCATAGAAAACTGAATTCTAAATGAATAATTTGTTATCCTTAGTACTTGTAAAGAACATGGGGTCTAAAATAATTTATATGTATTTATAAGCTAATTGGTTGTTCTCCTAAGTTTGTACCCATTCTTATAAATGGGTAAATATAAAATGGTATTTAAAATAGACCAAAGATAAGTCTTTAATACTATTTCCAATGTATTGCTATTTTTAGTTGGTATTGAAAACTAATCCTTTAAATCAACAGTACATCTGACTCTTATCCAATGATATTTCACTTTATTTAGCCTCCATGTTTGCTGAAAAGATTTACTGGAAGTTGGAATGAGTATCCTTTGAATGCACTGGAAGAATTCTTGTGGGTGAAGTTTAGAGATCTTTAAATCCAAGGGTTATTTGACTAGCAAGAATTTTGATGAATCTCATTGGAAGATTGTTACCCTGTGCAGCATTTCCCCTAAACTTTATCACTGTAGATAGAAAATTGTCTTAAGATTGGGTCTTAGCCTTGGTGCCGTTTCTCTTGCTTCCAGTGTGGAGGAACGCAGGAGACTGAGTTCAGATTTCTTTTAAAAAATCACTGACCTTTTTGACTATCATCATATCTGTTAATTTTCCCCACCTCAAAGGCATAAACTCATATGTTGTATTAGAAGGAAAAGATCCCCTGGAGAAGGGAATGGCAACCCACTCCAGTATGCTTGCCTGGAGAATTCCATGGACAGAGGAGCTTGGTGGACTACAGTCCATGGAGTCATAAGGAGTCCGACACGACTGAGTAACACTTTCAATCCATTGTCGGTTGGGGTAGGGAGGCAGGGAGGAGGTAGTTGATAAGGGGAGGAGGGAGCAGGCTTTCAGACTGTCAGAGGTTTCCCAGACGGTTTCCCCTCCTGCCATATGGCACAACTCTCCTCTCCTGGCAGCCTGGCAGCTCAGGTGTGGCAGCTAAGGCTGCATAGCCCATCTGTCTCCTTTTCGTTTTTCCCCAAGCCCGTCCTTCAACCCTCAATATCATCCTCTTCTTTATCACTTATTCCCTAGTCTCCTCAGCTCTCTTGCTTGGTCTTCACTCCTTATTAGATCACAGGCTCTTTCACCAACTCAATAATCATTGTTTGGGAAGAAAGCTCATAAGATCAAGTGAGAGAAGCTGACCACTTAGAGCAAAGGAGAATTTCTTGAATAAATGCGTCAGTGCTCCCCCCCTTTCTTATCAGCATAGAAATCTTGCCGCATTTTCCAGTCACTTTGAATAAGGAGGGAGAGCTGATGAACACGTTGGGGGAACACGCCTAAACTCAATTGCTTACACAACGTTGATTATCGCCAAAACAGAGGCGGCCAGAGTTACTGTACCCCTCCGATGTCTCAAAGGCAGCATGATGGGGTTGGAGAATGAGAAGTGGGGGCCGAGGAAAAGGGTTCAGGGCCCGTTATTACGAAACATTTTTGTTTCTAGTATGGAAAGAACGTTAATTCACAGAACCCGCTTCTTTACCCGCCAACCCTCTCGCCTCCTGCGGCTCTCCAGCCCTCCGCGCCCGCCGCAGCTCAGACCCGCCACGACTCGCGGCAAAGCTTGGCGCTTCGTAGCGCGCCTCCGCGGACAAAGAGCTGGAGGCTGCGGGGCGGGGCCGCGGCCGGGAGGGAGGGAAGACCCAGGCGCGCGCAGGGGGAATCCCTCCCGGAGTCTGACGTCACCGCAGTTCTGGCCAATGAGAAGTCGGGTAGGGGAATTCCCGCTCCGGCGGCCGCCTAGCAGGCTTTTTAAACCGTACTCTGGGGACCACGCTCCAAGAGAGGTGGGAGGAGGGGGAGGAAAATGGAGGTGAGGAGTGAAATATGATCGTCCTAGGGGACAAGACTCCAGAAGTTTGACGATTAAGGGTCAAGACTGGCTTATTCTTGGGGGACAAAACCAAAAGCGGTCGAGGAGAGGCTACACTCGAACCAGTAGGACAAACGCCTCCAGAAATGGAGTGGAAACTGGAGCGCGCCGCTCGGAGGAGGGTCCGCACTGAAGAAGAGATTCTGTGGGTGAGTAACGCTCCTCCGTTTCTTCGCCCCAACTTCCTAAAGGGGTTTCTTGTCGAAGTCACTTTGTAATACCTGTCTAGGACCAAGAGGTAGGTAGAACTCTAAATCTAATATTGAATTGTGTAATTTATATTCTGGAGATGGTTGTTTGCTTTAAAAGTGAATGTAATTTGACAAGCTGAGGCTCTAGAAACATTCACACCTAATATTATGATTTTTCTAAAGAGTTTGTATTCCAATATGTTGCCTCTATTTTCAAAGGAGGATGTCATGCGGGTGCTCAACAAAGAAATGAAGCAGAGGAGAGGTCAAGTTTCTCCCAAGGTGAGTGTCCAGTGCTTAATCGAGCTCTCTGTCTTAAATATGACTTTGAACAAACTAATTCTTGCTAAAGAAGGTATTTTTTGGACGTATGAAATGGTCTGAAAATGTAGAAAATTTGCACGTCTCATATCATCACTAACTACACAGTCTGTATCTAAAACATTTTTGTAAGAAATTGAAGATTTCTGCCAAATAACGGTAATCATTTGTATCTGAATGGTACTTTCCAGTTTTTGCCTCTACAGAAAAAAAAAAAAATGAAGCTTGAATGTGTCAGGTAGGCAGTGCATCTCTAGCTGGCTGTTAAATTTTCATTTTAACAGTTGCTAGTTGCACTCCCCTCTGTTGCATTCATAATCTTGCCTTCCAAAGAATCGGAAATGGTGCCGTCTTGTGGTCAAGAGGAGAAGTGCATAATTCACCGTCCTAGCTTAGTAATTTAAACTGTTGATCCAGTTAAATTTCACCTTGAAAGTCTGAACGCAAAGGTTTTCAGCTTCTCTTGTATCAATGTGAAAATAAAACAGATCCAAAGATTTTCATCTTAACTTTTACACATAAATAGCTCTTTTATCTTTATGGATCCCAGGTGACGCTAGAGGTAAAGAACCCGCCTTGCCAATGCAGGAGACAAAGGAGACGCGGATTCGATCCCTGGGTTGGGAAGATCCGGTGGAGAAGGAAATGGCAACCCACTCCAGTATTTTTGCATGAAGAATTCCATGGACAGAGGCGCCTGGTGGGCTACAGTCCATAGAGTCGCAGAGTCAGACACAACTGAAACAACTTAGCATGCATGCATATACTTTAGATTTCTCATTATCAGGATTCACTTTTTTTGTCTCTAAATAGTTCACATTCCTTTAGTCTTTACGCATCGATTCTAATTTCAAATCCACCAGTTTAGAGTTTTCTAGACCTTCACATTTTTCTGTATTTCGCTGGTGACACAATAAATTCAACACATAACTTTTAGAATGCACTTTCAGGATGCAATGACTAATATCCTTTGTATCAGGAGAAAACAAATGGCATTTAATTCCTTAAATTCCCTGAATAGTCATATATTTATTTTTCCTGAACATAGCTGAAGATTTGTCTTATGCCCAGATTTTGGATAACCATGGCTCCTAGATATTTTACTATTTAATACAAACAACTGGCCTTTTGGTCTGTAAATAAAAGTCATTGGAAAAACTGTAGTTAATTATAACTTTCTTAGTTCACTTGTAAGCCATAACATATTTTCATATCTGAGCCTTAGTTTATAAACCTAAGTGGAAGTATTTTGAAAGTTTTTCTTTTTTTAAGTTTTTGAATAGATGAAAAAATATTGATTTTATTTCTTATAATATTTTTTGGGGAAACAGGTTTTGTCTATACATTTTAAAAAATGTGACTATTAAGTTGAAAGTTCTGCCACTGTTTCATGTTACAAATTTAGCCTCAGTGACTTCATGGGCCATGATGAGCAACAGTGACCTGAATCAGGTAGGCAGTGTATTGTTAGCTGGCTGCTTTGGGTCAATTCAGCAGCCACAACTGCCCTGCCACTTGCTTCTGGATAAATTCTTCTTGTTAACGAAGTACACCGGTGATCTATGTGTGATGGGTTGGCAGTGTATTGTTAGCTGGTTGAATATGTGAGTGCCATCAGCTAACATGCAACTGCTATCTTATTGCATGTATAATGAGAATCAGTAATGGGTATAATTAAATCTAGGTAATATGTGTGTATGTGTACTTTTTGCCACGAACCAGGGCCCTCTTTACATAATGCTTATTATGACTTGTCAGTTGTAATACAATGAACAGCTTTATAATGATGAAGAAACTACTCGATAATAATCAACTATTAATTATGTTAAAAATTTCAGATAATATTCTGGAGTCTGTCATACTTGTAGACAGTATTAAAGTATTTGAGAAATATATTTGAAGTACAAAATTTAGAATATAATGACAATTTGGAATGGAAAAACTAAAATGTTTCCTCCAATTTTCAACTAAGTATTCAATATTCCTTTTGAATGATTAGTTTCTTAATTTGACATTAGAGTAGGTCTCAGTTACCATGTGTGTATACAGCTAAAGGAAGAATTTAGGTAACTTACCTTATGAGTCAGTCAACTAAAACATTTTCATTTGAATATAAAGAAAATTGGGGATTTAGGGGGGCTGGGGGATGGGGTTGATTGTTTAGAAGACTTGTCTCCAGTCTTCATTTTCTGTGAAATCACAGATTCATACAGTGTTTAGAAAAGAGCATGAAATTTAGTTTGTGAAGGGGGAGAACTGACCATTCAACGTAATTTTAAATATTTTCTCATTCCCTTGGAGCGCATTTTGACCCATGGAGCAGTTCCAGGTTTGTGCTGGGTCCCAGACACACTGTGGTTGTGTAGACATTTGCAGCAAGTTCATGGAACTGACTTTGCTGGTTTGGTCAATTATTTTTACCCTAAATTAGGTGTGAGAAATACATTACATTCTTTACTGCATTGGATTATAAGTTATTGGTAAAATAATTTAAATTCTTATTTAAATATAAATGTTTTTAGAACCATGGGTTAGATATCTATGATTTGACTCTTAAGTGTTTTGCTACTTTCAAATCTTATCTCCTTGTTGTTGTTGCCTAGTATCATTCCATTTTCAGCATCTTTGTATTTAAGTATCCTTTACATGTAAATATTGTTTTCATCTTGTTTTTTTGAAGTTAAATTTCAATATGTTATTTTCTATAGACAACCACTGATCTGTTGATAAAAAATAAAACCTACTAAAATTTGAGAGGCTGGTCCTTTGTGTTTCACTTTTGAAAAATTTTTGTAAAGAGCAAGACATAAAATGCCACCATTGATATTGAATAAACAGAAGACATAGTTGTTCCTATTACTGAGATGATGAGAAAGAAGAAAGAATGGAGTGTAGTAAAAATAAATGAGATCAGTGGGTAAGGAGGTGATTGTATGTATAAATTCAAAAAGAAAACATTGCCATGGAAGTGAGAAGGAAAGAGAGGGGTCACACTTGGGATGTCGAAGGATGAGAAGAGGAAAGAGGGTTGAAAAAGAAGAGGGAGGCAGGCAACACTGGTTCCAAGTATTTTTTCTTGGGTATTTTCTCTTGCGGCAGCCCCATTGGTGCTGGGAATGTAATTGCTTCCCATCACACCCTCTGGAAAATGTCCTAGTTCCTCACTACTTTTTACTTGCCCTCCCCCAGCAGCTCCTGCCCCCAAAAGAGAAGGCTTCCCTCTGCAAAGAGTGGCCTTAACTATTCAGAGGGAAGAGGGTATGTGAAGAATGGAAAGAAGTGTGATGTATTAATTTCTTGGTGTAACAGTTGTTAGGGTTTTATTGTTCCCTGGGGAAGATGAAGTCAAGCTAAGGGATATATATAGAGTGTCACCATATTAGCTTCACCCAAAACTGACATTTTTCTTTTAAAGGGACATGTTGTCAGGACTACATGTGGTTTTGTACATGGATCACTCATGATTTCCCAGCTCATGATGGGCAGTCTTGAAACACAGTTATTATGTTTAAAGAAAATAAAGAAATAGTTTTTGTTTTCCTTCTTAGATTTTGTATATATTTTTCTTCTTATTTTTTACTGGAGTGTTTTCCTACTTGAAATTACCTGAAGTCCAATTAGGTCATTATAGTGTGAGTATACAGTTAAAATGTTAGCAGCTTTTCATAATTCAGTAACTGCATATACATCCACATTTATATATAACCTGTCAAAATAGTATATTTGTGATAAGAAGGAGTATATATGTCATATTTTTGCTTCAGATTTTTCTCTTTCGAGATTCTTATGATACCCTGATTAAGTCTGATTTAAATCTTTTTGTGCTAGAGCCAGCTTGTCCTAGTTGGTGAGAATCGATTGCTAAAAAATTGACTACATGCAAGTGTTCACACCATAGAAATTGGAAATGCCGCAAATTGGAACTCCTCTACTAGGGATTTGGTTGTTAAGCATTCATGAGTCAGCACTGTATGTTTGTTACATGGTGGTGGTTTAGTCACTAAGTCCTGTCTGACTCTTGTGACACCATAGAC
>SJYA01002726.1:5019483-5095288 GCA_006410615.1 Neotragus moschatus
AAAAAAAAAAAAATGAAGCTTGAATGTGTCAGGTAGGCAGTGCATCTCTAGCTGGCTGTTAAATTTTCATTTTAACAGTTGCTAGTTGCACTCCCCTCTGTTGCATTCATAATCTTGCCTTCCAAAGAATCGGAAATGGTGCCGTCTTGTGGTCAAGAGGAGAAGTGCATAATTCACCGTCCTAGCTTAGTAATTTAAACTGTTGATCCAGTTAAATTTCACCTTGAAAGTCTGAACGCAAAGGTTTTCAGCTTCTCTTGTATCAATGTGAAAATAAAACAGATCCAAAGATTTTCATCTTAACTTTTACACATAAATAGCTCTTTTATCTTTATGGATCCCAGGTGACGCTAGAGGTAAAGAACCCGCCTTGCCAATGCAGGAGACAAAGGAGACGCGGATTCGATCCCTGGGTTGGGAAGATCCGGTGGAGAAGGAAATGGCAACCCACTCCAGTATTTTTGCATGAAGAATTCCATGGACAGAGGCGCCTGGTGGGCTACAGTCCATAGAGTCGCAGAGTCAGACACAACTGAAACAACTTAGCATGCATGCATATACTTTAGATTTCTCATTATCAGGATTCACTTTTTTTGTCTCTAAATAGTTCACATTCCTTTAGTCTTTACGCATCGATTCTAATTTCAAATCCACCAGTTTAGAGTTTTCTAGACCTTCACATTTTTCTGTATTTCGCTGGTGACACAATAAATTCAACACATAACTTTTAGAATGCACTTTCAGGATGCAATGACTAATATCCTTTGTATCAGGAGAAAACAAATGGCATTTAATTCCTTAAATTCCCTGAATAGTCATATATTTATTTTTCCTGAACATAGCTGAAGATTTGTCTTATGCCCAGATTTTGGATAACCATGGCTCCTAGATATTTTACTATTTAATACAAACAACTGGCCTTTTGGTCTGTAAATAAAAGTCATTGGAAAAACTGTAGTTAATTATAACTTTCTTAGTTCACTTGTAAGCCATAACATATTTTCATATCTGAGCCTTAGTTTATAAACCTAAGTGGAAGTATTTTGAAAGTTTTTCTTTTTTTAAGTTTTTGAATAGATGAAAAAATATTGATTTTATTTCTTATAATATTTTTTGGGGAAACAGGTTTTGTCTATACATTTTAAAAAATGTGACTATTAAGTTGAAAGTTCTGCCACTGTTTCATGTTACAAATTTAGCCTCAGTGACTTCATGGGCCATGATGAGCAACAGTGACCTGAATCAGGTAGGCAGTGTATTGTTAGCTGGCTGCTTTGGGTCAATTCAGCAGCCACAACTGCCCTGCCACTTGCTTCTGGATAAATTCTTCTTGTTAACGAAGTACACCGGTGATCTATGTGTGATGGGTTGGCAGTGTATTGTTAGCTGGTTGAATATGTGAGTGCCATCAGCTAACATGCAACTGCTATCTTATTGCATGTATAATGAGAATCAGTAATGGGTATAATTAAATCTAGGTAATATGTGTGTATGTGTACTTTTTGCCACGAACCAGGGCCCTCTTTACATAATGCTTATTATGACTTGTCAGTTGTAATACAATGAACAGCTTTATAATGATGAAGAAACTACTCGATAATAATCAACTATTAATTATGTTAAAAATTTCAGATAATATTCTGGAGTCTGTCATACTTGTAGACAGTATTAAAGTATTTGAGAAATATATTTGAAGTACAAAATTTAGAATATAATGACAATTTGGAATGGAAAAACTAAAATGTTTCCTCCAATTTTCAACTAAGTATTCAATATTCCTTTTGAATGATTAGTTTCTTAATTTGACATTAGAGTAGGTCTCAGTTACCATGTGTGTATACAGCTAAAGGAAGAATTTAGGTAACTTACCTTATGAGTCAGTCAACTAAAACATTTTCATTTGAATATAAAGAAAATTGGGGATTTAGGGGGGCTGGGGGATGGGGTTGATTGTTTAGAAGACTTGTCTCCAGTCTTCATTTTCTGTGAAATCACAGATTCATACAGTGTTTAGAAAAGAGCATGAAATTTAGTTTGTGAAGGGGGAGAACTGACCATTCAACGTAATTTTAAATATTTTCTCATTCCCTTGGAGCGCATTTTGACCCATGGAGCAGTTCCAGGTTTGTGCTGGGTCCCAGACACACTGTGGTTGTGTAGACATTTGCAGCAAGTTCATGGAACTGACTTTGCTGGTTTGGTCAATTATTTTTACCCTAAATTAGGTGTGAGAAATACATTACATTCTTTACTGCATTGGATTATAAGTTATTGGTAAAATAATTTAAATTCTTATTTAAATATAAATGTTTTTAGAACCATGGGTTAGATATCTATGATTTGACTCTTAAGTGTTTTGCTACTTTCAAATCTTATCTCCTTGTTGTTGTTGCCTAGTATCATTCCATTTTCAGCATCTTTGTATTTAAGTATCCTTTACATGTAAATATTGTTTTCATCTTGTTTTTTTGAAGTTAAATTTCAATATGTTATTTTCTATAGACAACCACTGATCTGTTGATAAAAAATAAAACCTACTAAAATTTGAGAGGCTGGTCCTTTGTGTTTCACTTTTGAAAAATTTTTGTAAAGAGCAAGACATAAAATGCCACCATTGATATTGAATAAACAGAAGACATAGTTGTTCCTATTACTGAGATGATGAGAAAGAAGAAAGAATGGAGTGTAGTAAAAATAAATGAGATCAGTGGGTAAGGAGGTGATTGTATGTATAAATTCAAAAAGAAAACATTGCCATGGAAGTGAGAAGGAAAGAGAGGGGTCACACTTGGGATGTCGAAGGATGAGAAGAGGAAAGAGGGTTGAAAAAGAAGAGGGAGGCAGGCAACACTGGTTCCAAGTGTTTTTTCTTGGGTATTTTCTCTTGCGGCAGCCCCATTGGTGCTGGGGATGTAATTGCTTCCCATCACACCCTCTGGAAAATGTCCTAGTTCCTCACTACTTTTTACTTGCCCTCCCCCAGCAGCTCCTGCCCCCAAAAGAGAAGGCTTCCCTCTGCAAAGAGTGGCCTTAACTATTCAGAGGGAAGAGGGTATGTGAAGAATGGAAAGAAGTGTGATGTATTAATTTCTTGGTGTAACAGTTGTTAGGGTTTTATTGTTCCCTGGGGAAGATGAAGTCAAGCTAAGGGATATATATAGAGTGTCACCATATTAGCTTCACCCAAAACTGACATTTTTCTTTTAAAGGGACATGTTGTCAGGACTACATGTGGTTTTGTACATGGATCACTCATGATTTCCCAGCTCATGATGGGCAGTCTTGAAACACAGTTATTATGTTTAAAGAAAATAAAGAAATAGTTTTTGTTTTCCTTCTTAGATTTTGTATATATTTTTCTTCTTATTTTTTACTGGAGTGTTTTCCTACTTGAAATTACCTGAAGTCCAATTAGGTCATTATAGTGTGAGTATACAGTTAAAATGTTAGCAGCTTTTCATAATTCAGTAACTGCATATACATCCACATTTATATATAACCTGTCAAAATAGTATATTTGTGATAAGAAGGAGTATATATGTCATTTTTTTGCTTCAGATTTTTCTCTTTCGAGATTCTTATGATACCCTGATTAAGTCTGATTTAAATCTTTTTGTGCTAGAGCCAGCTTGTCCTAGTTGGTGAGAATCGATTGCTAAAAAATTGACTACATGCAAGTGTTCACACCATAGAAATTGGAAATGCCGCAAATTGGAACTCCTCTACTAGGGATTTGGTTGTTAAGCATTCATGAGTCAGCACTGTATGTTTGTTACATGGTGGTGGTTTAGTCACTAAGTCCTGTCTGACTCTTGTGACACCATAGACTATAGCCCACCAGGGTCCTCTGTCCATGGGATTTCCCAGGCAAGAATACTGGAGTGGGTAGCCATTTCCTTCTCCAGAGGATCTTCCTGACACAAGGATTGAACCTGGGTCTCCTGCATTGCAGGTGGATTCTTCTCTGAGCTACCAGGGAAGCCTATATATACTATCAGTTCAGTTCAGTTCAGTCGCTCCGTCGTGTCCGACTCTGTGACCCCGTGAATTGCAGCACGCCAGGCCTCCCTGTCCATCACCAACTCCTGGAGTTCATTCAGACTCATGTCCATCGAGTCGGTGATGCCATCCAACCATCTTATCCTCTGTAGTCTCCTGCCCCCAATCCCTCCCAGCATCAGAGTCTTTTCCAATGAGTTAACTCTTCGCATGAAATGGNACAGTCCATGGAGTTCCAAAGAGTTGGACATGACTGAGCAACTTCACTTCGTGAGAAAAATGTAAATAATTATTATATGCCTAGTAATGTATGCTTAGTGCTTTCAATGGATCCTCTCATTTAATCTGTATAGCAACTCTGTAAAACTTGACTATTATTATTATCCCCATTTTGCAGATGAGAAAAATGGAGGTCTAGACTCACGGTCACATAGCTAGTGAAGGTAGAGTCCGGATTGATATCTAGTCCTTTCTATTAGAAGAGCTCATGCTCTTAAACTAGGGGACAAGGCAAAGCAAGTAGATATTAGGAGGAAGACGACAAGTTCATTTTTGTACATGAGGGGATTCAGGTTATGTGGGACACACCATCAGAGGAGGCTTTTGAGCTTAGGAGCTAGGGCTCACCCAGGGAAAGGGAACAGAGTAAGGAGAGCCCAGGTGGATGTGGCAGAATCCTGAGGATCAGTAGAGGTAAGGGTGGATGGAAAAAAGGAACCTGGAAAGAAGAGAAGGAGCTGGAGTAGAAGTTATAGGCACTGAGACCCACTAGGTTCAGGAGGGTTGTTGGAATGAGAGATCAAACACGGTGATCTAAGGAGGAAGCAGAGACAGGGAGGCAGAGAAACCAAATGTTAACTATTCTTTCAAAGATGTTAGTGATGAGGTAGGTAGAAGGAACATACTCCTTACAATTTTTAAAGGTGGGGAATCCTTTGTTTATTCTGGGGAAAGAACCAATAAGGGAACATAGGTTAAAAAAAATAAAAAGTAGCCTAATGTTTACTTATGTGTGCTATACTTTGCATACTGTGCCAAGCATTTACACTGATTATTTCATTATTAGGAGTATTGTTGATTAGCTCAAACATCATTGACTTGGTAGGAGCATCATATTATTGGTTAAAGTCTTCTTAAAATCATTCTGAAAAATAGACATTTTCTATAATGGAAAATGTGTTTTAAAAGATAACACTCATCAGAGCAGGGCTCTCTCTAGCCAGTATCTTTGTGTGAATTAGAAAAAGATACCCTTCTAGGTGGGAACAGTCCCTAGGAACATACGTTTGATTTGCCTGGGTTTCAGCTCCCATGTGACCCCTTATTCCTGTTCAGTGAACAACCTGCACACCTGCACGGAGCCGTCTTGTTTGTGATCATATGATCAGTTACTATCTATTTTGGCCAATTTAAAAAGATCTAATTTTCATTTAGCCATCATTTCATAGTCTTTGTCTTTGGAGCTTCACCTAACTTTAGTGAAACCTTAAATCGCTGTTACCTTTTTGATTACACAGGGTAAGTGGAGTTTCTTTTTTAGTAACAAAGGGAAAGAACCTAGGAGCTATTGTGCTCAAGTATTTGGCTCTTATAATTGAGAGATGACTACATGGGCACATGCTGTGGCTTTTCTTCACCTCAGTGTATCCTGGAAATGAATAAAGACCTCACTTTCATTGTTATTGATGGTGTTAGGCATTATGCTGACTGTCCCTAGAAATTCGAACACAGTGTTTTTGGAAGATTCTGCTTTCATACTTACAATATTATAGAATATCATTAGCTGGTTTGTTGGATTGGAAGATTGATTGCCTGGCTAAGGTCATGGTTTTAGCAAAATTCAAATTACCTGCAGTGGAAATGACTGAGGCAATCATCCACATAAGTTAGATGAGAGGACATGAGCTGAATGTCCTTTAGAATAGGGTCTGGCACAGTGGAAGCTCTGTAAGTAAGTACTTTATTTTTATTATTAACAACTTAAACCTCCAAAGAATCTTAAGGAGTAGATACTATTGATGTCATTTTACAAAGGAGGAAACAGAAGTTAAGTTACATGGCTGGAGTCACATAGCAAAGGTAACAGAGCAGGGATTACAACCCAGGTATGCTGGGGCTAAAGCTTAGCCCTTAGTCACAATACTGCACTCCCTTTATGCTGAAAAAAATCTTTAAATAGACTTCCATAATTAGCTTAATTACAGAGGTAGCCTAACACTACCCTCCTCCCAAAAAAATCAAGATGTGTTATTTTGAATTTTACCAAAACCACCTGGCACACTGAGATGTTTACCCTTGAGGATAATATCTCAGATAAGGCAACATAAAATTAACCAGAAAGATCAGTTCAACTAATAATGCTCAGCAATATTGATAAGAGATGTGTAGCCAGCTTAAAGTACATTCTTTGGGAAAATAATAAGGAACAAAATACACTGTAGTAGATTTATTTTGCCATCCAAGAAGTTAAAACATTGATTTTAGGAACGCATAACTTCTAGAAAGTTACAGAGGATGAGAATCTAGTTCTTTGATAGTTTTATAAAACTTTCCCACTAAAACATTTAAAATGAAATAGGAAAGTATGGTCCTGGTACATTTGTTTTAAAAATGAAAGCAACTAAAAACATTAAATTGGTGAGGCAAGGTAGATATTTACCAACAAGAAATCTAAATGCAGGCTCTGCTTCGGATCCTAGAATCTTAATCTTGTGGAAGATGGGGAATGTTACTCCGAAGTTATTTCTTGCAAAAGATACTACTTCCTTGCTCGGGCGGGGCTCCGATTCTCCAAACTGATTGCATGGAAAAGCCAAGACGCTGAAGTGGAATGGTCCAAACTCTTTGTGCAGTTCCTGCAGTGCTAAGTAATTTCTGTCTGTGAGTTGGCAGTCACTAGCCACGTTTACAACTAGTGCAACCTCCCGGAAAAAGAAAAAAATCCAACCGGAAAGTGAAGCAAATAAAAGATTAAAAAAAAATTCTGCAAGTAGTTAAAACCTTAAACCATTTTGGAGGAATATAACCTTTGATAGATGGTTATTTCATATTTTTATGAAATTTATTCGATACAGTAGATGTCCCCAGTTCTACTAAAAATCATAACCTGAATGCCTGAGTTAAAACTCTTGAAAGATCACAACCATCAATAAAGCCCTAGGTACTCATGAAAGTTTTTTTAAAAATAAAATAAATATGATTATTGGTAGAGTGCTTTTTAATGCTGTTAGATTGCGGAGTTAATACTTTCATATTCACATTATATGGCATACTCCATAATCACATCACTATTAGAATTTCCTAAATAATTTAAAGTATTAATCCAGCACTTAAAACATCTTAAAGCAAATAGTTAAGATAATCAGTTATCAATTAGCATAGAAACTATGAGAGCACTGATGGCTAAAGTGATATACTAATTTCTCTGAGGACTAAATTACAACATGAACATATAATAGTAAAATATGGACTGTTATGACAATAAGCAGAGAACATGGACAAACGATAGAAAAATCAGAAGGCGCAACTTACTTTGCCTTTAAACTTTTCCAGAGAAACCGCTCTTCCATTTGCGTCTTTCACTTCAAAGGTATAAAAGCTGTTGATTTTAGGTTTTAGGAACTTGAGTTGTAGGAGGAATAGCATTACTGTGCACAGAACCATAGACAGCAAGACTGCAAATGCCTTTGCTTTGGGCCCTGAACATCTCAAAGGGTAGGCTGTGAGAGGCTCCATTTTGGATGATTCTAGAGGAAAGTCTCAGCAAGCTGGAATTCAAGGAGGAGCTGAAACTTGAAACCAGCTCTGCTTAACGGAAAGTCAGGAAGGACAGACTAGCTCCTGTCACTGCTGGGGAATAGAAAGCTCCTTTTCAGAGATGGAGCAAATTCCTAAATGAAGTAAAAAGCTCTAAAAATATCAATGTATATACGATGTCAGTTGTAATTTTTGCTCGAAAAATGACATTTTTGGTAGCTCTTTCATATCTGCCCAACAAAGCAAATATTTCACCAGAAGATGGTGCTCTTGTATCTTCAAAGCTGTAAAGTGCTTCCAGCAGTTGGCTGAATGTAGCGGATTGGGTGTATAATACCCAGTAGTTCAGAGTGACAATTAAATTGGTCTATTAGTATGTCACCTAATCAGTAGGAATTTGATATTTATATGTATATAAAGTTATATGGCTTAAGCATACCGTAAGTTCAAGGAATTTATAGTCGAAAAGGCAGTGAAATATCTGAAAAGGCTACCTGCTCCAACCTCATCCAGCAAAGGCAGAGCCAGGTGAATATAGTAAAAATAAACATGAAAAACAATGATGTCTTTAAAAAACCCTCCTCTATCATAAAACTGTGGTTCAGTGAGTTTTCAAATTTTTGGTTATGGTGCATAGTAAGAAGTACACTTTATGGTATAACTCAGTACATACACAGACAGGTGTAACCGAGAAGTTTTATTAAATGAGATTTCCCCTTTGAACTGCAGCACATCCTAGTCTACTGTGTTTTTAAAACAGCCTGCTTTTGATTTCAGAATGATTTCAAGGTTCACCAATGGGCTTCAAACTCTAGATGGGGAAAAACTTAACTCTATAATAACACAGGACTTTTAACAATTAAATAAGATGGTGGTGGTGGTGACTTGGTCGCTGTCATGCCTGACTCTTGTGACTCCATGGACTGTAGCCCACCAGGCTCCTCTGTCCATGGAATTTTTCAGGCAAGAATACTGGAGTGGGTTGCCGTTTCCTTCTCCAGGGGATCTTCCTAACCCAGGGATCAAAGCCAGGTCTTGAGCATTGCTGGTGGTCTCCTTCATTGCAGGCAGATTCTTAACCAACTGAGCTATCAGGGAAGATATTTCAATACAAAAGGCAAACACTGCTCCCCATAACCCTCTGCCCTCCATCTTTCTACTTGGGTGTATCATCTAGTTGTTTCATCTTTTGTCTTCATTTTTTTCTGTGGTTGCCACCTTCTATGGGAAGCCTAACTTCATTGAAAATTTTAGGAGCAAATATGGAAAGGGAATTAAACGCTGCATATCCCGAAAGCCGTGGTTCCTTTAGCCATTTAAAAAAATGCCCTGTTTAGGACAAAGCAAGTTTTGAATGAAGTTGCCTTGTTCCACCAGGGCCTGACTGTTGATGTGGTGAATTTGCAGAAAGTGCTAGGAAAGTGAATGGAATGATTTGAGAAGCTTGTGAGAGTCCCTTCCCATTGCTGTTAGATCTCTGGAGATTTAGAAGAAATGCTAAAGTGGCTGCTAGCCCTGCTCCTGGGCTGTGTGTGTTTGGAGGCAGCTGAGCAAGGCCCACTGCTGAGGCACCTAAACCTTCAGAGACCATAAACCACTTCACTCCCACTCTTGGGCCCTGATAAGAATGGACACAAAAGAAAACTAATCTCTTTTAAATAAAATCTCTAGTAAAAACTAAAAATGTATACAAAATGTATTCTATCACTTAACTGTGATATTACTATTTTGGTGTTCTCTAGCTGAGTCATTGAAAAAGATAAAGCTGTGTTTATACTACATCTGAACACTGCTATATATAGCTTAAATTCTCTGGTTTCCTCCTCCAACTCTGGTCCTTGTTTGTGGCATTGCCATCACCTGGGTGCTTGTTAGAAACACAGCATTTCAGGTTTCATCCCAGCCTGTTTTGAATCAGGGTCTGCGTTTTTACAAGATCCCCTCATGACTCAAGAGCACATTTAAGTCTGAGAAACTTTAGACCTTAATCTTTTTCTGGTTCACAGAGCAACAAGCTTCTTTCATTTCCCTTTATCTTCCACACTAAATGTATTTCATGTCTCTGTGTCTACAGCAGCTACATTAACTCCTCAGACTATTTAAGCAAATAGTTTTAGAGTTTAATTCACAGAATCTGCTATAATTTGAATCATGTAAATCCATCCCATTATAACTGTGCTTTGAGACGGGGGACCGAGGGAGAACTCTGGAAAGGATGTTGACTGACCATCTCCCAGCCAGGGCCCCAAAGGGTGATGTAATTTTAATAAAATCATTATGATAGCTTCTAGTCCATTGTTTTCTGAGAATCTCCCATTGAGTGATCCGGAGCTGAAAGGGCTTGAGAAAGCCAATATTATGCTGTATGAACTTGCAAGAAATTGCTGTAGAAGCCACCATGCTAGTTTTTACAACCAGAAATATAACAAGTGTGCAGACCTGATGTTTTATGTTAGTTTGACCAGAAAATTCACTCTATATGGAAAAGACTTTGAAAGCTTAGATAAGTCTCTTGTCACAGACAAAATCAGATCAGAGTAGGTTTGTTAATTTTATGATTCTTAAGGCTTGGGAGCATGATACACACATATATAGATATATATTTATGATATATAAATATATATATACTTTATGATATATAAGTATTCATACAGGCCCATTAACCAAACATTCAAGACAACAGTTTGGAGAATTTCCACCCTAGACAGTGGTGAACACAGATTCTGGATCTTAAAAATTTCTCCTTTTTTCATTTGGCAGAGTCTTTCTCTGTATATATTTGATTTCATCATCTCTTAGCTTTCTGGGGATCTNGCGACTTAGCAGCAGCAACAGCAGCATATTGACAACCTTTGCTTGGGTAATGTTGCTCCCTAGGACAAGGAGGCATTGGACGTTAAAGAAGGAGAACATAAACATTTGAGGCCCTGAATTTAAAATATCTTGTGGACTGCTGTGTTGGGCTTGTGATGGTGAGTGTGGTGGTAGAGGCAGACATTCAGAGGCTAAGAAAAGGTGGTTGGGGGGATATGTTGGAGAGCTGTTGGGCCATCTTTGTTACTTTTGTCTCTGCCACTAGGTTCTAGAAAGATCCTGACATCACCAGCATGTCTTTCCTTGGGATGTCTGAGTTTTTCCCTCCCACTGAATATTTATGTGTCAGATTATTTATCACTAGATATGTATTTGTTTCTATTTTCCTAGTTGTTTCATTTTGTAACTTCCTGACCTTATTTTTAACCTCTCTATCCTATTTATTTTTTGGCCTCAGTGCCCTGCATTCCTCCCGATTTAGTGTCAATATGATGTGAACTCTAAAGGTAAACAAGCCACACTGATGTGCTTGGACTATCAAGTCATTCATCCCTTTTCCCTTCTTTGTCTTATTTTTCTTATCTTCCTCTTCCTCTCTATTAATAAATACTTGAGTCATTTAAAACTATGCGACAGGCATTTCCTCAGCAGGAGATAGATCCTGAAACAAAAGTTTAAAAACACTGAAGATGAAATACCACAGTCTACAGCAGTGTTTCTTAAGCTATAGTTATTTGCATACCATCTCTGATTTTTGCCCTGTCTGCATACCATTTGTTAATGACTTAATTTTTTTCTGTTCAAATCATCATTTATTTTACTTGAATTAATTTTCATAAGGGAAAACTTTCTATCAACTTTGAAAAAGTTAAAACACTAAAAAGCACACATTAAAATACAGAACTCTTAAAAAATGTTCATTTGTGCCATTAAAAACCACATGTCCTTCCTTCATGGAGGGGCTGCCTGAGAACTATGTATTTAAAATGATACCAGTGAGTGAGCTGTCATTTGTGTTGGATACAGATTTGCCTCCTCCCATGCATTCAGGGCTCAGTCCTAGTTTTGCGGAGTCGGTCCTAGTTTTGTCACAGGAGAGCAATACAAAAATATGTTTTTTCTTTTATTTCATTAATTGCTTCCCTTTAAAGAAGACAGTTCCAGGACTTTCCAATGCAGGGATGTGGGTTCGAATCCTGGTGGGGGAAACTAAGATCCCACCAGCTATGTGCCACAACCGATAAAAAATAAAGAATACAGCTCCGTTTGGGCCTCGTTTCCTTTGGACCAGATACCCCAGGTGCCTTCACCCCATTCATGTGTCACTCTGTTACTGTGTTTTCCCTGATCTCTATTATTGTGGTCTCTTTCCTCCAAATAAAATCAAGTTTTGAATCCTGGCTTGTCCATCTCCTTTTAAAAGAATGGTTCTAAGACTGGCCTCAGTTCTCCAGATGAGTTCTGACTTGTGCAGAGATCATCAGATTTTGCTTGCTTTTTTCCTGGACACTGTTTTTTCCTTAATAAGAGCTAAAATTGTACTACTTAAGCAAAGTAATGGCATTGTACTGTTGTCTCATATTCTGGAGGTGGTTGTTTAATACTGCCTGTCATTTTTACTTCTTATCAGTTCTTTCCCACGTTAGGCCTGTGCAGTGAAAACAATCTAAATGGGAAGATTTTTCACATATTCTTATTGAATGGAATTTTGCTGACTTTGGTCTTTGTCCCAGGCTTTATATTTTTAATATTTTAACTTTCTTCTCAACTTGGGAAAAATAATTTTGATAAATTCCCATTCAAACCACTAATAACAAATTGAACAGTGTTAGGCCAGGGACAAGCCCCCTGTAGTATATTGCAGGGGGATTCATTCAGGCTCACATGGATTCAATAAGACTTGTGCCTTCTGGACTGCTGTCTGCAAGCTACTTATTTCTAGTGACTTATTCCTCTTATTGGAAAACCATGAAAAACATTTGTCTATCTANTGTCCCAGGCTTTATATTTTTAATATTTTAACTTTCTTCTCAACTTGGGAAAAATAATTTTGATAAATTCCCATTCAAACCACTAATAACAAATTGAACAGTGTTAGGCCAGGGACAAGCCCCCTGTAGTATATTGCAGGGGGATTCATTCAGGCTCACATGGATTCAATAAGACTTGTGCCTTCTGGACTGCTGTCTGCAAGCTACTTATTTCTAGTGACTTATTCCTCTTATTGGAAAACCATGAAAAACATTTGTCTATCTAAATTTGGGGGGCATTTTCTCATTTGTTGTCATAGATCACTAATCATTGTCCATTCTGGAAGTGTTGCCAGTGTTCTGAGGTTTCATTTATCTGGTCCCAGCAATTGAACTTATTTAAAATGCTCAGATGAGTACTTACTACTTAATTTATCTCACTCTCCAGTTCCTGCAGAAATGTTTATTATATGCTGTCCAATTTGAAAATCATTCTTAATGGAAAAGAAAGAAAGAAGATAGCGTATTTCCCTGCCTCTAGATTGTTTCTTAAATCCCTTGTGCCTTTTCAGGATTAATTGCCTCAGAGGAAAGAGATTCATTCATTTGTTCATGCACTCCTAGATGCCAATAAATATCCTGTAATCTGAGGCTAGGAAGAGAAAAGATAGCGTCTCTGGTCTTCAGGAACTGCTGATATAGTAGGAGGACATAAAAATAATCAGGAAAGTGAAATATGAGCTGTCTTAGTCTGTGTGGGCTGCTATAACAAAACACCACAGATTGGGCAGCTTATAAACAATAGGATTTTATTTCTCACAGTTTTGGAGGCTGGAAGTCTGAGGTCAAGGTCCCAGTGTGGCCATCTGAAGGCTGTCTGTGGGGCTGCAGACTTCTTGTGCCCTCCCGTGGTGGAAGGGGCTGGACAACTCTGTGGGGCCTCTTTTCTAAGGGCATGAATCCTGTTCTTTACCATCTGAGCTTCTCTGGTGGTTCAGATGGTAGACTCTCTCTCCAGTATAGCAGACCTGGGTTCGATCCCTGGGTTGGGAAGATCCCCTGGAGAAGGGCATGGCAACCCACTCCTGTATTCCCGCCTGGAAAATCCCATAGACAGAGGAGCCTGGTGGGCTACACCCCATGGAGTTGCAAAGAGTTGGACATGACTGAGCGACTAACTTTAGGGGAGAGTCACAAACACTGAGACCACAGCATGAGCAGAGATGTTAAAAGCACAGGGACTCAGGACTGAATGGCTCTGTGAGTTGAAACTGCAGGTTGCCCTGGTTGGTTATGAGGTTGTGCTACATGCTGCAGGGGCTGCCATGTTGTGTACAACTGCCGTGGCCTGAATCCTGCATCTCCTACTTGTCAGCGCTGCGTCTTTGCTCAAGTTCTCTTGTTCAAGCCTATTAACCTTCACTTTCCAACTCTGGAGAATGGGGAAACTAATTGTACCTATCTCATGGCGTTGTGATGAAGTTTTAAAGAAAAATCCTCTAATGCATTTCTCTCAGTGCTTGGCACATACTGAGCACTCAATGAATGCTGTTATTATTTATAAAATGTGGCTTGGCTCTTCTCTATTGGAAGCACACACAGTGAGCCATGGAAGCATAAGGAGTGCTAAGTATTAGTTTCTAGTGGCTGATGTAATAAATTACCACAAATTCTGTGGCTTAAAACAGCACACATGTGTTCTCTGACAGTTATGGAAGCTAGAGGTCCAAAGTCAGTTTCGCTGGCAGAAGACAAGGAGTCACCAGGGCCTTGCTTCTTCCAGAGGCACTATGGGAGGAGCTGTTCCTTGCCTTTTCCAGTTTCTGGTGAGCCAGCATTTCTTGATTGAGCAATGCTCCAGCCTCTGCCTCTGTGGTCTCATTGCCTTCCCCTCCTCTGTGTTTGGTCAAGTGTCCCTCTGCCTCCTTCTAGAGGGAGGGGTAACCCACATAATCCGAGATGATTTCCCCATCCCAAGGTCCTGACCTTGATAAACACATCTGCAAAACCTCTTTGTCATAGGAGGAAACATTCAGAGGTTCTAGGGATTAGGGCCTGCATATCTTAGGGGGCCACTATTGTATCAGGATTCAGTGGAATCAACAGGATATATGACAGAGACATAGACACAGACATTGACATAGACACAGACACCAATAGAGATATAGATAAGAAGTTCGTGAGGTTATGGGAGCTAAACCCCACAACCTTGCCATCTGCAAGCTGGAGAACCAGGAAAGCTGGTGGTATGATTCAGTGCAAGTCCAAAGGCCTGAGAACTAGGGAACTGCTGATATAAGTCAAGGAGTCTGAAGGTCTAAGAACCAGGAGCTCTGATATCTGAGGGCAGGAAAAGATGGACATCTCAGTTCAAGAAGCAAGAGAATTTGCCCTTCCTTTGCCTTTTTGCTCCATTTGGGCCCCTGGTGGATTGGATGGTGCCCATCCATTTTGGTGAGGGATCTCTTACTTTACCGAATCAGCACTTTCGGGAAGGAGTTCTGGCTGATCCCAGCTACAAGGCTAGAATTTGTTCCTGCAGAGAACAGTTGACAAGCATCCCAGATGGGGACACTGTATGATGAGAGTAACAGTCAGAGAAACATGGCTCAGTGTCAGTGTGAAACTGCTTAATCATTTTTCTTGGCTGACATATTCTTTTCATATTCATATGACATATATTCAATTCATATTCAATTTGACATATTCGAATTCTTTATTTTCCCTCTTCTAAACTCAGGATTATTTTGTTTTTATATATTTAAATTGGGGCTCCAAGAAAACCTTGGATCAAGAGCATCATGTTTGGTGCAAATTAATCTTCAAATATGGTGGCTGCTCTCTTTCTTGCCACCAAGAAGGGAGAGAGTGGCTTGGCTGGTGTTTGCAGAGGTTGCAGACCTAACCCACAGCCTGAACGGGGCCCACAAGCTTGCTTTCCCATGGCATTTGAAAATTTTAGAATCATTTGAAGACTTTAAGAAATAGGGAAATTGATGAAAAGTCTCAATTTCTGTTAAAGCAGGGATAACGTGCCCCTCTGACTTTCTTCTTAAAAAAAAAAAGTTTAATTATTCATTTTTGGCTGTGCTGAGTCTTCACGGCTGCACGGGCTTTTCTCCAGTTACAGTGAGCAGGGGCTACTCTCTAGTTGCCGTGTGCGGACTTCTCATTGTAGTGCCTTCTCTTGTTTCCGAGCATGGACTCTAAGGCGAGTGGGCTCCAGTAGTTGCGGCTCCCCCCAGGTTCTAGAGCACAGGCTCAGTAGCTGTGGTGCATGGGTTTAGTTGCTTTGCAGTATGTGGGATCCTCCTGGAGCAGAGATCTGACCATGTCTCCTGCATTGGCTGGAGGATTCTTGACCACTGAGCTGCCAGGGAAGCCCCCTGTCTTTCTTGGCTGAGACATGAGCCTTACAATCGGAGAGAGATTCCCACCACCCAGTCTTCCTGTGCCTGCGGCTGAACCTCTCCAGTCATTGAGTTGACTCTGTGGTTTCCTTGGAGGACAGTAACCCAGAAGTAGGAAGAGGAAAATCTGAATGGGCCACATTTCTCCCTGGGGGTCTGCTCCTGCCAGGTCCTTCCCTGTTGCCCCCTTGTCTAGACTTCCGAGCGGGAGACGCCTGATTTATGTTTCCCGGGCTCCCTCCTTCCTGCTTTTCAGCTTTCCTGTTCCTACTCAAAAACAATTACAAGGGTAGAACAATTGAAAGGCAAAAAAATTGACCCCAAGCACTGTTCATAGACACTGTTCATAGCAGCGGAGACCTCAGGCTCCTGACTTCTCTTTTTCTGGGAAAGGTGTCCTTTCGATGCCTTGGGGAGAGAATTCTTCTTGCCAGATGAAGCGACTGCCTGTCTGCAGTTGGGAAGGACGATCACTTTCACACATACTCACTAAAAAAAGCAAACAAAACCAATATTCCCTGCCTTAAATGTTCTTGCATATTTTCTTTCTTCCTATCTTTCTTTTATAAATAGGAAGTGGGACCATATTGGAATACCCTTGTATAGTGTCCTTTTTTTACTTGTTAGTAGAGTGTAAGCATTTTCATGTTTTATTGAATTTTATTCTACTTGAAAGGTTTTTAAATTGAAGTGAATCATAAAATATAAAAACATAAAAATAAACATTTTCAGATGAAAAATTCAGTGGCCTTTAGTACATTCACAGTGTTATACAACCTCCACCTCTGTCTTCTTCCAAAATAATTTCATCATCACAAAAGATGACTCAAAAAAAGAAAAAAGAAGACTCCATAACCAGTAGGCAGTTTCTCCCCATTTCTTCCTTCTCCCAACACATGGAAACTACTGATTTGTGTTCTGTTTCTGTGGAGTTTACCTATTTTGGATATTTCACATACATGGAATCGTACAATATGTTTCTGGCTTTTTTCACTTATTTTCAAGGTTTATCCACATTGTAGCATTTTATGAGTACTTCATTTCTTTTTATATAAGTAATATTCACATATATATGTGTTGTTATATAGGAATATGTATGAATTCCATCGCACACATACGTCTGCCCTCAATTTGTTTATCCATTTCAACCTTCTGGCTGTTACCAATAATACAGCAGTGCAAGGAGGAAGCCGGTTCTGACCCCATGATGCTTTGCTTTGCTTTTGCTATTATTCAGTTCAGTTCAGTTGCTAAGTCGTGTCTGACTTTGTGACCCCATGGACTGCAACACGCCAGGCCTCCCTGTCCATTTATTATTATTCCGTACAGAATGGTGTGCCTCAGAATCCTGCCCCTCTGCCTGCCTGTTAAACTAACATGTGCCTTTGTTCAGAACGCTGTCCACCTGTGGATGGCAGGAAGGGAGAAATTAACACATCCCTTGCCTGAGGCTTGCCATTCTAGGAGTTGTTTGCAAGATTAACGGCTTTTTTTCTTTGCTTCCTCACCTCCCCCCATCTCTGATCTATAAAAGAACCTGGCTTCCAGAACGCAATAAGATGGTTATTTTGAGGTGCTAGCCTGTCATCTTCTTGGTCTGCTGGCTCCCTGATTAAAGTCTCTTTCCTCAACACCTCGTCTCTCAGATTCATTGGCCTGTTGTTTGGCAGCGAGCAGAGTGAGCTTGGAGTTGGTAGCACTACTATGAACATCTGTACATCTGTATTTGAGTACCCGTTTTCATTTCTTTTGGGTATATACCTAGGAGTGGAATGCTGGTCATATGGTGATTCTAGGTTTAGCTTTTCGAGAAACTGCCAAACTTTTTCCACAGCAGCTGTACTGTTTTGCAATCCCATAAGGAGTGTACAAAGATTCTGATTTCTCTACATACTCACCAATAATTATAGATAGATACATTATTGATTATAGTAGTGAGTGTGGAGTGGAGCTTCACTGTAGTTTTGATTTGCATTTCCCTAATGTGTGTCATCATTTCTAGTGACTGCAGAGTATTCCTTTCTATGGATGCCACAGTTTACCTGATCAGTTCTCCCATGGTGAACACTGAGTCCCCTCATCTTTTTCCCTTATATACCGCAGTACACATCCTTGTGTTCTCAGTTGAAAGTGTGGACTGTGGAGTCAGACAGAGGTTAGGGTATAGCATCTCCATTTACTCACTGTGTGGTCTTAGGCAATTCACTTAACTTCTGAGCCTCAGTTTCATCATTGGTAAGATGGGAATAAATAACAGACTTGCTTCACCAAGTCTTTCTGAGGATTTTATATGAATGTGCATAAAGCTCTTAACACATGGGTTTGTATGTAGTAAGCACTCCATAGATGCTGCAATCTTTGGTTTCTTCCTTGAATTCTTCGAGGCGACATTGCTAGGTCAGTAGAGGTTAGACACATAATAAAGGGCTTTTAACACACATTGCCAGATTGTCCTTTCCAAATACTAATTGACACTCCATCAGTACTGCATGCCAGGACTTGTTTCTAGAACCTTCAACATTAAGAAATGTCATTTTTAAAAATTGCTAACATCTCATTATTGTTTTAAATTTGCATTTTTTATTGCAAATGAGCTTGAATATTTTGGGAGCATTTATATCTCTTTTGTGAACTGCTTTTTTATGTCTCATGCTCGTTTTCCCATGGGATGGCAAACTTTTCTACATTTCTGTAAGAGCCCTTTATAGAAGGATATTAACCTAATATGGGCTTCCTTTTTAGCTCAGCTGATAAAGAATACACCTGCAATGTAGGAGATCCTGGTTTGATACCTGAGATGGGAAGATCCCCTGGAGAAGGCTATCCACTCCAGAATTCTTGGGTTCCCTGGTGGCTCAGACAGTAAGAATCTGCCTGCAATGGGAGAGACCTGGGTTCGATCCCTGAGTTGGGAAGATCCCCTAGAGGAAGGCATGGCAACCCTCTCCAGTATTCTTTCCTGGAAAATCCCCATGGATAAAGGAGCCTGACGGGCTACAGTCCATGGAGTCACAAAGAGATGGACGTGACTGAGCAACTAAAGCACAGCGTATTAACCTAACATGGGGCTTCCCAGGTGGCTCTAGTGGTAAAGAACCTTCCTGCCAGTGCAAGAGACTTGAGACACAGGTTCCATCCTGAGTCAGGAAAATCCCCTGGAGGGGGCATGGCAACCTATTTCAATGTTCTTGCCTGGAAAATCCCATGGACAGGGGAACTTGGGGCCTATAGTCAATAGGGTTGCAAAGAGTTAGACATGACTGAAACAACTTAGCAGGCACAACTTAATATGCCTGTCATTTTGTTAAAAAATAATTCATTTTCATTTTAATTCCACATAGCTCCAGGGCATGGCTCACCACTAAAGGATCTGTAACTGCCAAACTCCTGTTGTTTCCTAGAAAGGATGGACAGAAGTTGTGCAAGTTAGGCCTCAGTTTTCCTATCTGTGAAATGGATTGGACTAGAAAATTGCTGTTTATTTTCAGATTTTATGAAATTTTATGATTTTATGTAAGCATCTTATATGCTCAGTATATAGTGTTATTCAATTTCATATTTTATATTTGTATGTAATAGTAATAAACATAAGCATAATCATTCCCTCAATTGCTTTGGTGTGTTTTGAGACCCTCAGCAGAGGCTCTGAGTATGTGTGTGTGTGTGTGTGTGTCTATGTTAAAATATGTAATCATATGTTTATTTTATATGCATATGTAAAATAACATTTTCCTAGATCACAAAAATTAAAAATTTCATGTATATGTATCAACATATACATTTTGCGTTGTACTAGATGAGTTGTTTATAATTCTCTTTTAAGGAATCTTAATGATTATATCATTGAGGGTACTGTAAATCATGGATCTTTTTGTTATTAAATAGGTATTTAGTGTAGTTAACACTACATACTCTAACTTCACCAGCAACTTGGCAAAGACTATCAGCGGGAGTTCCTGTTGCCAGTAGCCCGATTACCACAAGATGGCGGCAGAGCCAAGCTGGGGATGCAACAGCCCCTCCCTTTGGGGAAGAGCATTCCACTACTGACCTCCCGGAAACTGTGCTGAAGATGACTCCTGAGAAAGAGACCTTGACTCCAGGTGAGGTAATAGAAATGCCACAAGCCAGTTTTGAAATCTTAAAAAAGATATATTTCTGAGAGAATCTGTCTTACAGAAATACCTAGTGTTGTATTTAGTCAACTGCTTTCTGTTTTTCTCCTTTTGAATAAGAAATTTCCAAGGGAGCAGGGGAAGGGGAGGGCTGAAACAAAATCAAAAGAAAGTATGTTGTATTTTAAATATGACATTAGACACAATGAGGCACCATAGTCCTGCAGATTGGAAGGAGCCCAAATCTTTTTTAAAATCAATGAAATTCTCATGTAATAGTAAGTACCAGTACTGAAAATAGCTGGCTGAAGCAACAGGAGATACAGGGCTGGAGGAAGGTCATCCTAATGGTTGTCTTCTGAAAGATATTTTAAATTGAGGGGTGATTTTAATGCTGTTTCAGAGGAATTTCTGGCTAATTGTTTCAGAGAAATTTCTGACTGAAGTGGCTCCCTTTTCTTTCATAGGTCCTTAATTAGTTATTTTCAAATAAGGCATTGCATGAAAAATTTACAATTCTAAGAGATAATCAAACAAAATAATTTTATAGTAAAGTCTATTTTATTTTCTATTTAAGTTTATACTGCATATTAATCAGAAACATTGTTTTCTTGGTGTTTTGCTGGTAGGATTTCTTTCTTTTTGTTCCAGAAAGGTGAACACTGAGGACCTTCCCATCCTAAAAGGGATGTTTGTAGAGAAGTTCATTTGCTGTCATGCTTTGTGGACAAAATCTGAGAGGTCCAGGATTCATTAGGATGGTGGACGTGAACTCTTTGTTGATAACTGGGATGATTGTCAGTACTAGCATTCAACTGCAACATTTTCTTTCTCATTTGAGGTTCAGAGAACCTGCTTCTTCTCTTCTTTCAGTTCAGTTTCAGTTCAGTCACTCAGTTGTGCCCGACTCTTTGCGACTCCATGAACCGCAGCACGCCAGGCCTCCCTGTTCATCACCAACTCCCAGAGTCCACCCAAACCCATGTCCACGGAGTTGGTGATTCCATCCAACCATCTCATCCACTGTCGTCCCCTTCTTCTCCTGCCCTCAATCTTTTCCAGCATCAGGATCTTTTCAAATGAGTCAGCTCTTCCCATCAGGTGACCAAAGTGTTGAAGTTTCAGCTTCAATATCAGTCTTAACAATGAACACCCAGGACTGATCTTTAGGATGGACTGGTTGGATCTCCTTGCAGTCCAAGAGACTCTCAAGAGTCTTCTCCAGCACCACAGTTCAGAAGCATCAATTCTTTGGCACTCAGCTTTATAGTCCAACTCTCACATCCATACATGACCACTGGAAAAACCATAGNCCTTGACATACTCCTTTTCCTATTTGGAACCAGTGTGTTGTTCCATGTCCAGTTCTAACTGTTGCTTCTCCTCTTTACTTGTCTACAAATATCACAAAACAGGCATGCATAGTTTTGCAGGACAAAGAGTAAGATCTAAAACTTTGCAGAACGTTTCTGCAAAGTTAAAATTAGATTTTGGATACCTCCTTCCTCTTAGATTTTGTATAGCCCAGAACCTGAGGGGTTGGGCTCTAGGAACGTCAATGACAGCTTATCTAGCACATGTTTGTCTGAATGAGAAGAGATTGTCACATGGCAAAAGGCCAAAATACTTAATCCAGTTGTCCCTTGGTTCCTCTGATGAACAAGTGATATAGCAGATATTTAACTTAAGAAGATGACTTGTCAAGGTTTTCATTGCAGTTAAAAGTCTGGTAAAGGGCTTTCTCAGTCTTGAGAAGAGAATAGACATGGATAATAACAATGCAAACAACCTTGGCTCTTCCATGACAGTACCTTTGGAAGTATTTTACTAAAGTCACCTCAAACTGGTTTTATATCTTTGTGCGATAGGAAGAGGGAGAGGCGAAGTGTTTTGCTATAATCATGTAGTGAACGTCGGTGACTGAAGGGCAGGCATCCTATAGTGACTTCCTGGCAAGATGTTCACNATGCAAACAACCTTGGCTCTTCCATGACAGTACCTTTGGAAGTATTTTACTAAAGTCACCTCAAACTGGTTTTATATCTTTGTGCGATAGGAAGAGGGAGAGGCGAAGTGTTTTGCTATAATCATGTAGTGAACGTCGGTGACTGAAGGGCAGGCATCCTATAGTGACTTCCTGGCAAGATGTTCACCACCTGGGCAAACCAGCTACTCTTCTCACCACCATTTTAAGCTTTGAACTATTTCTATCCATTCTTCAAATGCACAAATGTGTTCTTTCCACGCAGAGTTAAAGTGTTCTGTTGCTGCTGCTGCTGCAGTTGGAGTCAGGTCTTTAATCTTGACATTTCCTCCTGGTTCTGAGGCCACTGAGGGAATTTCTCACCCAGTGTTCACTCATGAACCCAGTACCCTCGACCCTGCGCTGCCCCTCCACCCCACCCCGCCTAGGGCTTTGGAGAGATGAGGGCCTACATATTCACATTCTGTTCTGTACGTGCCAAGGCCTGGCCTCCCACCAAAGGTTTAAGAGATTATGGTGGTGGTTTAGTCTCTAAGTTGTGTCCAACTCTTGTGACCCCATGGACTGTATGTAGCCTGCCAGGCTCCTCTATCCATGGGATTCTCCAGGCAAGAATACTGGAGTAGGTTGCCATTTCCTTCTTCAAGGCATTTTCCCAACCCAGGAATTGAACCTGGGTCTCCTGCATTGCAGGCAGATTCTTTATCAACTGAGCTATTATTTTAAAAACCAAATTCAAAGCTAAATGTTTTCTGGCAGGATCCTGCAAGGAACCACTGAAGACCCCCAACAAAGAAAGTTCTGGAACAAATAACTCTGCTTTCCAGTTCGGCAAGGCAGCTCATGCAGTGGACAGAGGCTGGAAGGATAAAGTTGCTTCAAAAGACCCGGTGGGTGAAGAGAGAAAACTGAAGATTTCTCATCTTGAGACGCTCAAACAGCTGAGTCCCAGATGTGAGATAAGAGCTGGCTTAGCTGCTTTTACAAATCAATAAGGAAAGGATGGATTCCTGATAGAAAAAATGAGTGTATGAAGGACAATTCCAAAAAGAAACAGGGTTGTTAATTAACACAAAAAAATGTTTAATCAGCATCAATCAAAAAAGTGAAAATGAGACTAACCATCCAAAAGGTAAAGATTACAAACAGAGGGACTTCCCCAGTGGTCCAGCGGTTAAAACTCCATGCGTCCAATGCAGAGGGTGTTCCCTGGTCTGGGAGCTAAGATTTTGCATGCTAAGCAGTGTGGTTAAAAAAAAAAAAAAAGAATAAAATTATGCATACTATGTATGTTTCCTCTCAGTGCAAAGTTCTGTTGTGCGGTCTTTTCCCAACTCTTTGGAAAGTGTGTGGTAATATGGTCTGCCCTTTGGCAGATCGGTTTGATTCCTCCTCTATAAGATGGTCTTTTCAAAATTTCCCTTAAGTCTTTGTGTTTTTTTTCTTTAATTTCTCTACGAAGTTAACTTAATTATTTTAAGGATCTTATTATGATTCTAATATCATAGTCCACCCTAAATCCTTTGGGCACATTAAATATCAATAGCATGATTTTAGACTTATCGAATCCAGTGAAGAGCCTCTGAAGGAATCGATGTTTCATTTCGAAAACTGAACTAGGAATGTCATAAATTCTCAATTTAGGCAAAGTTAGTCATTTGATGTGTGCTTCCTGTATTTGGCATATGTGTTTTGCTGGAGGAACAATAAAATATTGTGAATGAGAAATTTAATTATTTGAACTCATATGCAGTTGAAAACAACTTGCAAGTCTTCTGCTAGGTGCTTTGCTGCTGGGTGAGGCTTCCCTCGTGGCTGTGATGGTAGAGTCTACTTGCAGTGTGGGAGACCCCGCTTTGATCTGTGGGTCGAGAAGATCCCCTGCAGGAGGAAATGGCAAATCACTCCAATATTCTTGCCTGGAAAATCCCATGGATGGAGGAGCCTGGCAGGCTACAGTCCATGAGGTCGCAAAGAGTCAGACATGATTAAGTGACTTCACTTGTTACTTGTTTGTTGTTGGGTAAGGTTAAGATGGGCAGGGAGTTACGCTGAGGGAACTATGTGTGCTGTTGAACTCATGCCCGGGCCAGGCTATTAGCACCACTGTCCTTTCCACCCTCTACTGGTGACTGGAGTTTTTACTGCCCTGACTTCCAGAACTTCCCTTTTCCTTCCCCTTGTGCTGTCTGGTAACTGGTAGCAGCAAAGTTGGTGGCTCTGCTGATGGGGTCATGAAAGTGTGGGCAAGTTACCATCAATACAGCAATTGTTATCCAGCGTGAACATCATCCTAGTTTCACTGGATAACCTGAGCAGGGGATAATGGAAGCTGTTTTACTACTTTATGTAGAACATTTATTGTCATGACTAGCTGGGAGTCCAATAGCAGCAAAAACGGTGCAGATGTAAAGTGAGATCTTTCACCCTGGTGGTGAACAGGTGTCTTCCGGTGGTCCTCAGAGATCATCCAGAGGGTACTTCCATAGTGAGAGCTGATAGCTATGGTGATGTTCAGAATTCTCATACTCAGCCAGCTGTATGCCAAGTTGCTCATTAAAGTAAGAGGAGATCTCACCCAGCGAAGAGTATCCCTGGGTGCACGGAGCACAAGCACACTATCAGGAAATGCCTTGGTCCACTTTGTTGTCTCTACAGGATTCTGAAGAATGAATCTGCAAAGAGCTGCACTGAGCTACTGGACAGCAGGGCATTTAGAAATGGTATTTTATATCAGTGCTTCTCAAACAGGGGTGATTTTGCTCCCCACAGAGCGTCTGACATGTCTGAAGATAGTTTTGATGATCAGAAGCCAGGGGGAAGGTATCTGGTAGACCACAACAATGCTTTATTTGCCCATATTTCTACGGTTGTGAAACTCTACTTTATATTTAATTTTTCTACTTTGAATACCTAAACATCCATGATTCATTGACTGGCAGTGCCTATTATATGACATAATATCTGGGAAGAAAGCCAAAATATCAAAGTGATGCTTGGTGGAGAGACTTCTGTCTGAATTATAGTGATCCAGTGATTAAATGTGTCATTGAGAAGGAGAAAAAAAGAATCTTCTCTGTTTTGACTTTTCACTATAACATTTCTAGAATCTTTTCTTTCCCCCTTTTACTAATTTGCCTCTTTGTTTTTGATCAGAGTTAGATGTAAGAAAGGGGCTTCCCAGGTGACTCTAATGGTAAAGAACTTGCCAGCCAATGCAGGTAGATGTGAGGATACAGGTTTAATCCCGGGGTCGGAAAGATCTTTGGGAGAAGGGCACGGCAACCTGCTCCAGAATTCTTGCCTGGAGAATCTCCATGGACAGAGAAGCCTGTCAGGCTGCAGTCTATAGGGATGCATAGAGTTGGACAGGACTGAAGCAACTTAGCACACACACACAGATATAAGAGTGTCAGGAGGGCTCATTGTAGACTTGCCCAGAGAAATAGCAACTTGATTTTTGTGCTCATATAAATTTAGACAATTGACTTAACCTCTCTGTGAGTTGATGTTTCCATTTCTCATGGGAAAAAGAGTTAGTGGAAAAGGATCTTTAAGATAACTAGTTTAATTCCCCCCCCCCAAAGAAACTAATACAACATTATAAAGGTATTTTGTTGTTGTTTACTCTCTCAGTTGTGTCCAACTCTTTGCGACCCCATGGACTGTAGCCCACTAGGCTCATCTGTCCATAATATTCTCCAAGCAAGAATACTGGAGTGGGTTGCCATTTCCTTCCCCAAGGGATCTTTCTTACCCAGGGATCAAATGTGTGTCTCTTGCATCTCCTGAACTGGCAGGCAAATTCTTTACCACTGTGCCACCAGGTAAGCCCATAAAGCAATTATACTTAAATAAAAATTAATTAAAAAAAGAAAGAATATATCAGTAAAATGTTCAGTAATGTGTTCATTACACAGTGGTTATTTAATAAATAATGGCAACTATTGCAGTATTGGTTTTGACAATGTGTAGTCTTTAAACTTTCCAGTGAATTATCAGTTTTACTTCTACACCATGTAATACACCTGAGATGTATACAAATATTTCTGAATAAGTATTCCCTTTGTGTTTGTTTTCAGAAATGCTTAAACCAGCTATTTTCAACCCAGAATGTGCCTCAGCAGGTTAATGGGAGCATGCAGTTCTGTGAGCGATCCCAATGCACTTGGAAAGGTGTGGGCCAAAGATTTCCCATCTGTCCTGCTTTCCCACCCTCCTCTCTCCCTGCATCCTTCATTTCTTCCTTATCTTAAAATATATTATTTTTACATTAGAACAAAAATCAGCATAATTATAAAGTTTGGGTAATTCTCATAATCCTCTGTCTTATCTATCCTGACCCCTATACCCCATTTCCTGGAGGCAACCACCTTAGTTCTGCCAGCTATGCCCCTTGGTATTTCCATCTAGTTTCTAAATGTTTGTAAACTATTAATTTATTTTTTAATAATTTTAGACTAATTACAACTTTCTAGCATAGTAAGAACTTAGTTCTCCTCCTGTTTCATNGGTAATTCTCATAATCCTCTGTCTTATCTATCCTGACCCCTATACCCCATTTCCTGGAGGCAACCACCTTGGTTCTGCCAGCTATGCCCCCTGGTATTTCCATCTAGTTTCTAAATGTTTGTAAACTATTAATTTATTTTTTAATAATTTTAGACTTAATTACAACTTTCTAGCATAGTAAGAACTTAGTTCTCCTCCTGTTTCGTTCACTTCTCTCAGTCTATTTGTATTACACTTTAACAAAGTAAAATTAGTATTTAATATTTATATCATATTACCGTACAGTTATTATTTGCTGACAAGCCAAATAGTGTACTCTAACTGTACCTCTTTTCTAGTTTAACTCTTTGTTTTCCCTGGAATTAAAAAGTTGCTTTCTCTTTTCATTTATTAGATAGCTATGAGATTATGACTGTGTTCCCTAAATGCTCCCATGCTTTGTTCCACAGCCAGCAGTAACGTGTTCCATGTACCTGGCCACATGGGTCCTTGTTTTCCTTGGTGGCCTCCTACCCAGAACCTGCTGAATAGGCCCCTCTCTAGGTCAGTGCCACGGCTGTAATTCTGGGACTTCTCCTCTCCGGTGCTGGATCCACTATCCCTGGCAGCCGTGTTGTGCTCTTTCTGGGTCTGCTGGTCTGAAAGTGTGCTTATTCACTTTCACACTTGACTCATAGCTTGGCTGGCTACAGACGCCAGTCTTACTCAGAACTTTGTGGAAAAGGTATTGCTTTATTGTTTCCCAGCACCCTTTGTTGCTGCTGAGCCAATCATATATTGTTGTGACTTACTATCTTTTCTGTGCCCCCTGCTTTTTCTCTCTGAATACATATAGNTAGCTTGGCTGGCTACAGACGCCAGTCTTACTCAGAACTTTGTGGAAAAGGTATTGCTTTATTGTTTCCCAGCACCCTTTGTTGCTGCTGAGCCAATCATATATTGTTGTGACTTACTATCTTTTCTGTGCCCCCTGCTTTTTCTCTCTGAATACATATAGAAAAAAATTTATTGTTACTGTTTTAAAATTTCATGATGATAAAGGTTCATGTATATTAAAAAAAAAAAGCCTCACTGTAAACGACAAACTCGAGTGGATCTTTCAGTCTTGGACACCTGTATCCTTTAATTCTTGGAAAGTTTCTTGAATGATTCTTTAGTAATTTCTTCATCTTTGTTTCTTTCTTTCTGAAATGTTGGCCTTAATTGTTGCTCCTTGTGGATTAATTCTCTTATTTTTTCTGTTCTATTTTTCATCTCGTTTTCTTTCCTTCTACTTCTAGGTGTTACCTCATTCTGTGTGCTAGCCTTGCCATTTAAATTTCTTTTGGCTATCCTAGTTTTAATTTTAAAGTTCCTTGGACCATCAGGCCTCTCTTCCCCCTCACCTCCCTCCGCTTGCCTCCTCTCTCTCTCCCGCCCTCATTTCTTTCCTCTCCGTCCTTCCTGCCCACTTCTTTCCTTGCTTCCTTCTCTCTTTCCAGCATCCTGTTCATGCTTCACGTATATACTATTTTCTTTTATTTCTCTGAAAAATTTCATATAAAGCTTTAAGAGTATTGCTGTTCTTCCTGAATTGTCTTTCTTTGCTTAGCTCTTCCCCCAGTAGTTTTGGTTTCATTCTTTCAGAGTTAAAGCTTTCTGAAATGTGTGGTGTTTTGGAAATAGAACTAAAGAATTGTGGGCTACTAAAATCAGTATAACAGTTTTCACACAATCTATCTTTGCTCATAATCTTTGAGTTAAGAGGTTGTCATTTTTTGTTTATTCAGAGAATAAACACCTGGTTTCTTTTGACATGTGCACATCTGTGTGTGTGTGTGTAAACTTGANGCTCATTTCTTTCTAGCACTAAATGATATTCTATTGTCTGGATGTACCACAGTTTATTTATGCATTCACCTCTTCAAAGACATCTTGGTTGCTTCCAAGTTTTGGCAAATATGAATAAAGCTGTTATAAATATCTCTGTAAAGGTTTCTCTGTGGACATAGGCTTTCTACTCACTTGAGTAAATATCAAAGTATGCAGTTGCTGGATTATATGATAAGAGCATATTTAGTTTCATATGGAACTGCCCAACTATCTTCCAAAGTGGCTGTATCATTTTGCATTCCCACCAGCAATGAATAAAAGCTCCTGTTGTTTCACATCCTTGCCAGAATTTGGTGGTGGTCAGTGTTTCAGATTTTCGCTGTTCTAACAGATGTGTAGTGGTATCTCATTGTTTTTACTTGCAATTCTCTAATGAAATATAATGAAAAAGATGTTGAACATCTTTTCTTATGCTTATTTACCATCTTTCTTGGTAAGGTGTTCAGATATTTTGCCCATTTTTAAATTGAAAAATTTGCCTTTTTGTTGTTGAGGTTTAAGAGTTACTTTGTATATTTGGGTAAGAGTCTTTATCACATATGTCTTTTGCAAATAGTTTTCTCAGTCTGTGGTTTATCTTCTCACTCTTTAGGCATGTCTTGTGGAGAGCAGAAGTTTCTAATTTTAATGAAACCCAGCATATCAGTAATTTCTTTCGTGGATCATGCTTTTCATATTATATTTAAAAAGTCACTGCCAGAGAATTCCCTGGTGGTCCAGTGGGTAGGACTCAGCAGTTGCACTGCCATTGACCTGAGTTCAATCCCTGGTTGGGGAACTAAGATCCTGTAAACTGTGCAGCATGGCAAAAGAAAAAAATGTCATTTCCAAAACTGAGGAGATCTAGATTTTTTCCTGTATTATTTTCTAGGAATTTTATAGCTTTGTGTTTTACTTTTAGGTCTACAATCCATTTGAGTTAATTTTTGAGTTCTGTGTGTTTTATTTTGTATTGGCATACGGTTGATTAACAGTGTTGTGATAGTATCAGGTGAACCACTAGGAACTCAGTGATACGTGTGGATATACATGTATCCATTCTCCCCCAATAGGTCTGTGTTTAGATAACATTTTATTTTTTAGTTGATGCATAGTTGGCTCTCAACTTTATGTTAGTTTCAGGTGTACAGCAAAGTGATTCAGTTATTTTTTTTCCAGATTGTCTGTGGATATTCAGTTTTTCCAACACCATTTGTTGAAAAAACTAAAATTTTCTCGATTTTATTGCCTTTGCTCCTTTGTCAGAGATCAGTTGGGTCTATTTGTGGGATCTCTGTTCTCTTCCACTGATATATTTGTTCTTTTACAAATACTACACTAGCTTGTTTGCTGTTATTCAGTCGCGAGGTCGTGTCCAACTCTTCATGACCCCATGGACTGCAGCATAGCAGGCTTCCCTGTTCCTCATCATCTCCTAGGGTTTGCTCAAGTTCATGTCCATTGAATCAGTGATGCCTTGATTACTGTAACTTTTTAGTGAGCCTTAAAGTCAGATAGTGGAGGTCCTTCAGCTTGAATGTTCTCCTTCAATATTGTGTTGACTTTTTTCCATATACACTTTACAGCCATCTTGGCAATGTTCACAAAATAACTTGGTGGGATTTAACTTGTAGAGCATTGTATCTATAAATCAAGGTGGGAAGAGCTAATGTTAATAATATTTAGTCTTGTTATCCATGTACATGAAATACCTCTTCATTTATTTAGCTTTTTTGGCTTAGAGTTTTGTAGTTTTCCCTTATACAGGTCTTATACATATTTTGTTGGATTTATATTTACCTGTTTATTTGGAGGGACTTCTTGCCTGGAAAATCCCATGGCTGGAGGAGCCTGGTAGGTTGCAGTCCATGGGGGTCACGACATGACTGAGCAACTTCACTTTCATTTTCATGCATTGGAGAAGGAAATGGCACCCCATTCCAGTGTTCTCGCCTGGAGAATCCCAGGGACGGGGGAGCCTGGTGGGCTGCTGTCTCTGGGGTCGCACAGAGTCGGACACTACTGAAGCAACTTAGCAGCAGCAGCAGCAGCAGCAGCATGTAAATGATATTGTGCTTTTAAAGTTCCAGTAGCTTGTTGCTAGTATATAAGAAAGTAATTGACTTTTGTATATTAATCTTATATCTTTTTATAATCACCCATTAGTTCCAGAATTTTTTTGTTGGTTCTTTGGATATTACTTTAAAAAAACATAGAATGTTATATTAGCTTCAGGTATGCAACATTAATAATATATTTGTATATATTACAAATGATCACCACAATAAATCTAGTTTACAACTGTTACTAGATATAGTGACAGAATTTTTTTCTTGTGATGAGAACTTTTAAGATCTACTTTTTAAGCAACTTTCAACATGCTGTACATTAAATTCTCATGATTTATTTTGTAACTAACAGTTCGTACTTGATTTTTTTGAACCATTATTGGCAGTGCTTGAGTATATATTTCTAGTAACCTTGTAATTCTCACAATTGCAGGTTTTAATAGTTAGCACTGAGTATATGAGTAACAATCTGACTTCTTGGTGTGGCATTGTGAAGCTCTCTTTCATTTATCAGAAGCTATGTGGTCATAGGGACCACAAGTCACCTAGGTGGGCTCATTTCCTGTTGATCATGCTATTCTCAGTTTGATGCAAGAACAGGTGGTTGGAAAGATGAAAAGACAGTGGCTTGTGGTTTAGACTTAGTGGGGTCTTTTGATGAGAAGTAAAACTGAGCACAAGATATAACCTTAAATTCAGATAGTCGTGGATAACACTAGCCTAAAGTAACTCTATGTGCTCTGGTACAAAAACAGTGAGAAAAAGAGTAAAAATCAATGAATCAACAGTTTTTATTGACAAAGACTCAGAGCAGAGCTTAGGTCTATTAGAGAATTGTTGATATTATAGACACATGGATACATGAACATTACTTTGGTCTTAAAATCTCAAGTGACAAAACAAATATTCAAAGCATGATGTAGTGTCTCTGTGTGCTCCCCACAAGCTCTGTCATTACACTTAGGTCTGGTACTCATGCGCTTTTTATTATAAATGTCATTGAATATTTTTTTAAAAAGTGTTTAAATAAATACTGAAGTCTGTTTCTTCCTTTCCTCTCCCTGCAGCTTGTAACTCAGTTTTATCATGATGACCACTTTCTTGTTCACTCAAATATCTCTTAACTTGCAAGGATTAATATTTTTGTTTTCAGGATTATAGTGTAGAACTGTTTGTTTCTTGCAGGCTGCAGCGATGGAATCAGAGATGGATACTTCCAAAGATTCAGTGATATAAACTATCCCATACTCCAGCCAGAGGTGAAGATTCATCTTACAGGTCTTCGAAATGACTATTGTATGTTATTGTTTAGATCATGAATTAAAACATTGAAACGACAGAATGTATCCTGTGCTGTAAACTTGAAATTTGATTCTCGAAGAAGCAAATGGCCTTGTGCCTCATGCTTAAATGGTGTACCATCCAAATGTGTTTACTATTGTGAGTTTTTCATTGTAGAATTTTCATGTTCAGGAATGGGCATTGTTTGTCTTGGTGGGGCACAAGAAGCACACATTTTGTTTTACTGTGATAGAATGAACTGTATAAATGATGACCTGCTGCTGCTGCTGCTAAGTCGCTTCAGTCATGTCCGACTACGCTTATACTTTAAACATGGATAAATCCTACCAGTCAAACAGCTGTCTTGGCTATTTGTCCCTAGTTTCTTCTTATGTCTCTAGCTTGTGATCTAGTTGGGAAAATGAGACTAACTCACATTGAACTGCTACCAACATGCCAGTGTAGCGTATAAATAATAAATTGTGGGGCATAAGGAGCTGTAAGACTGTATATAGTTTGCTGATCTTTGGACTCGTCTGGAAAGACTTTGTGGAGATACTAAGACTTGCGATGAATCTTAAAAAGATGGGTAGGCTTGGAGGAGTGGAAAAGAGAAGACAGAGCATTTTCAGCAATGTTAGCAACATGAACAAAGGCAGGACATTGGTAATTAATAACAATCAGGGGCAATGAGGAGGATACTTTGGGGAGTGGGGACTAGGGGGTGGATGCAGATTATAGAGAACTTTCAAAGTCTGAAGCAGATTTTTAGATTTGTTGTGCAAATTCTCAACTAGGCGAAACATCAAAGGAAAATTCATGGCAGAGTACACAGAATGCATTTAGTAGGAGAGTTACCGAAGGGAAGGCGCTGTTGTCTCTGCGTGAGGAAAAATACATGGGAGGAGGGGTAAATTTAAGAGTATCCGAAGTTTTGAAGCAGGAGAAGGATGGTGTCACCGAGAAGACAAGTTAGCAGGAAAAAATGGTATGACTTTTCTTACAGTACTGAAAGGTTGTTGTTGAATTACCACACCAGGATTCTTGGCCTCTGGAGGAGAAGAATTCAATCCGGGGCCAGAGACGAGGCTTGATCACTCAGAGCTTTTGTGTAACAAAGTTTTATTAAAGTATAAAGGAGATAGAGAAAGCTTCTGACATAGGCAAGAGAAGGGGGCAGAGTGTCCCCCTGCTAGTCTTTAGCTGGATGTTATATAGTCACCAGCAGTCTGTTAATGAAAGAAGGGAATGTCTCAAAACTTAGAATGGCACCAGGCCCCTCACCCATAAGATGTATTTTGGGATAATCTTGGCTCCAAATGGACTTGAAGACAGAGTTTGGGGTAAATGCATAGTACATTAGCATAGCTTAAGATAAATATTCCCATAAGAAAAAGGCATTGGTTAACTTCAGGTGAAACCAGGTGTCATGGCAACACAGAATTTTAAGAGAAACCTCCTTTTGAATTTGTATAGAGAAGGAAAAAATATCGCTAGTTTGTTTCCTCCTGCGCTTAAGGGAGATAAAAATGTCTGACGCTTGCAGGCTATTTCCTCCGTTTGGAGACCCCTGGCTTTCCTGCCTGTTACCCTCTCAGTATTACGTTTGAGGGAACAGTGAGACATTTAGGAGTTTCTGGGAAATCATAAATGAGGTTGGTGAAAGAGGGGAAAGGCTGGAGGATAGGTCAGATGACTTATGTTTGAAGCTGACAGCTAGGGTGAGCTCTTCTGGTGAGGGAGAAAGAGCAGAGGGATGAGGTTTGGTTCTGGGGCACGTTTGCAGAGAGGAACGAACAGGAAAAACACAAAATCATTAAAGGGAACAGTTCCCCTATCATTCTTCTCCTATACCTCCTTCTCTAAGAGAATTTATTGTTATAACTAATGAAAACTGAAGAATTCATTTCAAGAGATGTTTAAAAAGCATACCACTCATATTAAAAAACAAACAAAAAACATTTTTTCCCTCTTCCCCTTCAGGCCATAACCCCTTTTGTCTCCCTTTGACAGCAAAACCTGTCAAAAGATGTCCATAATTCAGAATTTGTTATTTTCTCTCCCCATTTTGTTTTTAATCCTTGCTAGTTATGACCAACCTAGATAGTATANATTCATGGGGTCGCAAAGAGTTGGACATGACTGAGCAACTGAACTGAACTGAACTGAGTCAGTTCTTAAAATCTCACCATTCCATTGAAACTGCTGTTTGTAACATCCTCCAAAATTCTTCACTGCTAAATCTAAGAATCACTTTCTGGAGCTCCTTTACTTAACTCTGTCAACCATAGTTGAGACAATTGGTCACTCACTTCTTGATATCTCATTGTCTTTGTTTGCTTCCTAGTTTTCTGTTAACCCTTTCTTGGTCTTTTTTTTTTTTTCCCTGCTGATTTCCCTCCTCTGCTGTCTCTTGGTCTCTTAAATTTCAAAGTGCACGAAGTCTCATTCCTTGGACATCTTTTCTTTCTGACTTCTACGTTAGTTGATCTGTTGGCTTTCTGGCTATATCTCCTTGTATTATGTTTTTAGTTATTGCTTTAGGGACTGCCATGCAGTCTAAATTTTCTCAGTCTACCTAGAATTACTGCTGCATATTTTACACAATATGTAAAAATCTTGCAGTCATGTGTTTCCCCAACCCTCAGCTTTTTTGGGAGAGTTATTTAGTTGTCTGTTTTAAATCTACATGCATTGAAAACTTCACCATTGTTAAATGGGTTAAAAAGCCATTTAGTTTAAAAAGCCATACATATATATGTGAGGGAAAAATGGTCCTTATATTTACCCAAATATTTACCAATTATAACATTCCCCTCCATTCCCAAAGAGCCAAATGTTCCTCTTATATAACTTACTTTCAGTCAAAAACCTTCTGTTAATATTCACAGATCAGGTCTCTTATTGAAGGCTTCTCTTACCCTTATTGTGATATATTTGCTTGCTATAGAATTCTGGCTTGCCAGATATATTTTTCAGCATTTTAAAGATATTGCACTGACTTTTGGCCTCTATGGTTTCTGGTGAGCACTCATTTGAAACCTTGTTCTCTTGTTTCCAAGACCTAACCCCAATTACATATATGTTAGATATGTTGTTGTCTGCCTACAATGCAGGAAATCTGGGTTCAATCCCTGGGTCGGGAAGATCTCCCGGAGAAGGAAATGACAACCCATTCCAGTATTCTTGCTTGGAAAATCCCATGGGCGGAGGAGCCTGTGTAGGCTACAGTCCATGGAGTCACAAAGAGTTGGACATGACTGAGTGACTTCACTTTCACTTTTAGATCTGTGGATATTATTCCACCAATCCCTAAGGTTCTGTCCATTTCTTCAAAAATTTTTTCCTCCATGTTTTACAGATTGGATAATACGAGTTTTTCTTGTACTTACAGACTCTCGGGTTAGGCTGAGGTGTGTGTGGGTTCATACACTCACAATTAGAGGATGCCTTTCTGTGGTCCTCTCCCCTCCCAGGCTTTCTCCTCACACTTGGGCCACCTCGAGCTCCTTTCTCTGATTTCTTTGACCAGAAACAAGGTAGGCTTTCTACTAGAGTTTGAACTACTGCTGTTATTCTCTGATTGGGGCCCACCCTCAGTGTTAAGCTGTGTAAGGAGAAAAGTGGAAAACTCACCGCAGGGTGGATTGCCTCCCCAAGTTTTCACTTCCTTAACCCGATTTACCTGCTTCTGCTTATTTTCCAGAGTTCTCAGGTGTTTGTTTTTAGAATTTTGTTTAGAGTTTGTAGTTTGCATCGGTGGAGGGGATGAGCTACAGGGAGCTTAGACTGCTCCAGTGCAACTGGTGAGCTTCATACTTTCATACTGATGTGTGTCAATCAGGATAGGAGTTTCTTATAAGAAATAAGATCAGGTGTGGCTTAGTATGTGGTCATACTAATATGGTTTCTCTGAGCACTCATGTAATTCTTAAAGTGTAAGATAGAGAATACTAAGAACTTCCAGGTATCATAAATAAGCCAGAGATCACCTCTTCTAGATTTACTGTAGTTAGGCTGTCTTTTGATTAGAAATGATGGTAGCAACTCTCATCTGGATATTCTAGGTCCAAGGATGTCACCATCAGAATTATGTGCTTTCACCCAGCAATCCCACTGCTGGGCATACACACCGAGGAAACCAGAATTGAAAGAGACACATGTACCCCAGTGTTCATTGCAGCACTGTTTATAATAGCCAGGACGTGGAAACAACCTAGATGTCCATCAACAGATGAATGGATAAGAAAGCTATGGTACATATACATGATGGAGTATTACTCAGCCATTAAAAAGAATACATTTGAATCAGTTCTAATGAGATGGATGAAACTGGAGCCAATTATACAGAGTGAAGTAAGCCAGAAAGAAAAGTACCAATACAGTATACTAACTCATATATATGGAATTTAGAAACATGGTAATGATAACCCTGTATGCGAGACAGCAAAAGAGACACAGATGTATAGAATGGACTTTTGGACTTTGAGGGAGAGGGAGAGGGTGGGATGATTTGGGAGAAGGGCACTGAAACATCTATACTATCATGTAAGAAACGAATCACCAGTCTAGGTTTGATACAGGATACAGGATGCTGGGGGCTGCTGCACGGGGATGACCCAGAGAGTTGATATGGGGTGGGAGGTGGGGAGGGGGGTACAAGATTGGGAACTCATGTACACCTGAGATGGAAAAAAATAAAAAATTAAAAAAAAAAAGAATTATGTGCTTTCAAACTTTAATGATCTGTTAGATGAAATCCAATCATGTATTACTTATAATGGTAGATGAGACTGCCAAGTTTTCTAAATGCATCTAAATAAGTATATATAAGCATAAATGATAAGCGTTATTGTTTATCTTGATACAAGCGTTATTGTGTATCTTGATATAAGATTCTATTCCAGCTTTCATTTTTGAACTTCTAATGATCTGATTGGATCCATGATTCTGTTTTTCAGCTGACTGTGGGGAAATCATTAATCTTTCTCCTCTACCTATAAGTAAAGTTGTTTATTTGAAAATGTTTTTATTTGGCTGTATAATCACCCCAATCTGAAATGCTTTCTTATAGATTTGAATATCCTGGACTGGAATTTTCAAAATCTTGTTGCGATAGCCCTTGGATCTTCTGTATACATCTGGAATGGGGATAATCACAACAGAACTGAAAATATGTACTTCAGTCTCCCTTGTAACTACGTGTCTTCTGTGTCCTGGATGACAGAGGGGACCTGCCTGGCTGTTGATACCAGCGAGGGAGAAATACAAGTACTGGGCAGTGTGTCTGTCTCAGAGTGTGTTCTGTATAGTGACTGGATAACCAAGGTTGACTTTTTTAAAGCTTTTTTTTATATGGACCATTTTAAAAATCTTTTTTGAATTTGGTACAGCATTGCTTCTGTTTTATGTTTTGTTTCTTTGGCTGCAAGGCACGTGGGATCTTAGCCCCCTGACCAGGGATTGTCATTGGAAGGCGAAGTCTTGACCACTGGACCACCAGGGAAGTCCCTAAGATTGACTTTTAATAACAGATTGACTATTTAATAAAATAAAGAAACTTTTAGTAGATGTGGTACTTGAAGCTATGGGGCATAAGAGGATATGCCATTCTGGGGTCTTCTCTGAATTTTGTTTAATGAGAATATAGGGATACTCTGCTTTGTTTTTTCACACAGTCTTTCTTTGTGTCACATTTCCTTTTATCCTCTCATTTTTTTTCTCTCAAACTAAAGTTGGGCTTATGAGATCCCCAGTTGTTAGAACTTTGGAGAGAAGTCCTAAAACTGAAATGGATAACTTTCCAGTCCTCCTTTCTTACCTAAAGCCAAAATCAGAAGTAGAGTTACTTAAAAGTAGTGATTTTTTTTTCTAATAGGCTCTCTAAAATGGGAGCTTAGCAAGTTTCCATCAGTCTCTCTAGTTTCTCATGTATTATTATTATTGTTTATTAGCAACAGATAATATTGCTTGTGCCCAATGACTCTGGAGGGCCACAGATGGCTCTACTGATTTTTTCATCTCTGTAATGAGCCTGTGAGGGTCATGTCGTGATTTCTTCTTATGCCAAAGTTCTCATTCCTAATATACGGCTTAGAATATCATTTATAGCTGGCAGGAAAGGAGTCTCTTAGCAGTAAATGGAATTCCTGACCCTAGAAATTGTGTAGGCACTCAAATTTTATTTGTTGATAACTGTAGGTGGATTTCTAGCTTTGGAATTCCCATAGTTTGAAGGGACTAGAAGTGTCAAACAGTGATTTTTCAACCTTTTGCAGTTGACTGAATTAACTTCAGTTCAGTTCAGTTCAGTCCCTCAGTTGTGTCCAATTCTTTGCAACCCCATGAACTGCAGCACGCCAGGCCTCCCTGTCCATCACCAACTCCCGGAATTCACCCAAACTCATGTCCATCAAGTCGGTGATGCCATCCAGCCATCTCATCCTCTGTCATCCCCTTCTCCTCCTGCCTCCAAGAAACTTTTAAAATAAATGCCGTTTTGAGTTTATTTTTGTGTGTAGTGTTAGAAAGTGATCTAGTTTCATTCTTTTACAAGTGGTGGACCAGTTTTCCCAGCACCACTTGTTAAAGAGGTTGTCTTTACTCCATTGTATATTCTTACCTCCTTTGTCAAAGATAAGGTGTCCATAGGTGAGTGGATTTATTTCTGGGCTTTCTATTTTGTTCCATTGATCTATATTTCTGTCTTTGTGCCAGTACCAAACTGTTTTGATGACTGTGGCTTTGTAGTAGAGCCTGAGGTCAGGCAGGTTGATTCCTCCAGTTCCATTCTTTTTTCTCAAGATTGCTTTGGCAATAAACTCAAAAATAAACTGGGGGGGGGTTCAAGATTGGGAACTTATGTACACCTGAGATGAAAAAAAAATTAAAATTAAAAAAATAAAAAATAAAATAAAATAAAATAAATGCCGTATGCCCAGGCTCTTACTCCCACCATTGAATCAGAATGTCTAGCACTCAAACTCTGCTCCCTAGATGATCCAAATATGCAGGCAGCATTAAAAACTGCTTTAGGGTTAGAGGTGCTGAACTTTCATGAGGGCTGGTGTATCAACACTAACTGGGTATTAGCCCTTTGAGAAGATTGTGGGTTGTGAAATGCCAAATAACCATTCTTTTTCATTTTTTTTTCAGTTATGGGATGTGGTCACTAAAAAGCGACTGAGAAATATGCTTGGCCATTTGTCAGTAGTTGGGGCCCTAAGCTGGAATCACTATATCCTTAGCAGGTGAGAAGCATCTTATTGGAACCAATTAAGTTTGCATCACCAATTGATTACAGGTGAACAAAACTATAAAATTTGAAACCAAAACCAAAGTAAAACCAATCAGACATGATTAGTAACAGTCATGATCCTATCATAACTGTCAGCTGTTCAGACCTTCTGGTGATAAAAGTGGTCCAGGGGCCACATGTACCATGGTGGCTCTGTGTCTGCAGCGTGTACTCGTACTGGGATTGTGATGTTCAAGATCACAGGTGAAATGATTGTTAAAGTAAAATGTAAAACTCTCTTTAAGCAGAAAGTGTCTCTGTATACTTGCTAGAGGGATATTTTGTTGAAATCAGTATTTATTGCTGTCAGTATCACTAATGTGGAATATATGAAGCTTTCTGGGAGCATAATTCCAATTCACAGACTCACAGAGGTTAGAGCAGGAAGGAACCTCATAGAATAACCAGTTCAGTGATTCTCAAACTTGACCATGTGCCAGAATGGCCTGGAATGCTCCTCAAAACCCAGATTGCTGCCCTCTCTCTGAGAATTTGAGATTCAGTAGGTCTGATGTTGGGCTGATAATCTGCATTTCTAATTTCTCAAGTGATGTTGATGCTTCCTCGCTTTTGAGAACTACTAATTTAGTTGTCTAACTGCCTCTTTTTGAGTAGAAAAGTTAAATGACTTATTCCTGTGAGCCTACATAATCAGTCTAAATATTTATTTAATAAGTAATTCATCTTCATACTGCATTTCTTAAATAAAACTCAGAGCCTTCTATAATTTCTTTCAGTGGCTCAGATGTAGATTGAGATTTCAAAACTTTGTGATTATAGCCAAACTTAAAACTACTTATGCAAAATGCCCTTATAAAGGAATAAATATTTACCCTGAGGTGTTATTGCAGCCAAGTCAATTCTATACTTGGGTTCCTTTTACAATCTACACTGTGTAAGTTTAGTTTCATTATCCACGAGGAATATGAGCAAATATTTTCTTAAAATAATAGCAGCTAAAGCGTCTGCCTGTAATGCGGGAGACCTGGGTTTGATCCCTGGATCAGGAGGATCCCCTAGAGAAGGAAATGGCAACCCACTCCAGTACTCTTGCCTGGAAAATCCCATGGACGGAGGAGCTTGGTAGGCTGCAGTCCACAGGGTCGCTAGGAGTTGGACATGACTGAGCGACTTCACTTTCAAAATGTTTGGAGTACTCTGTGCCAGGAACTGTGCTAACTCTTAATGTGTATAACTGTGTTTTAATCCCTGCAATAATACTAGAAAGTGGTTTATATCCCCCGCACCCTCTTTCTTTGAGGAGTAAACTGAGACAGCAGCCTGAGGTCACATGGTTAGCATAAGAGAAAGAGTCAGGCTTTGAACCAGGTGGTCTGGCTACAGAGTCTATATGTTCATCAGAACACTATTCAGGGCTGAGCCTAAGTAGTTTTTAAAAAATCTGGCACTGGACTTTGAGAAATTTCAAGAAATAATTGTAGGCACTTATTTATTTTCTCCTTGGAGAAAACTAGTGCAGAAATCATTATCAGTATCACTCATTATCTTTGAGTGATAGGACCTTTATCATCATTTGGATCCGAATTTGGATTCAGTGATTTTGAATCATATTGCAGTTTGTTGTGACTTTCAGATAGTTTTATAATCTTTTTTAGATGATAGTAGAATGAACAAGTAGATCTGCAGGTTAATAGGAAAAGGACATAATACATTTCTATGTCTAACATATATATGGTATATGCACCATTTCATTGAGATAATATGGAAGTATTGAATTCCAGAAAAGTAATATTTCCTGTGTCCAATACATAAACTACTATCTGGGAAAATATGATAATCTTCTAAATTTATTTTCTCCATGCCTGTCTGTATCATATTAAAGCCATTGGAGATATCTATCAAAGGACATATTTTTAATATACAGATTTGAAACTGTCAGACAAATCTAGTTAACTTGTGAGAAGAATCACCCAGACAGAATACTCCATCCTTATTAAGTCAAGAAATGTCTATGTTTTGAATCTATCCTAAGGGGTTTTTCAGGAGTATGAACAATACTTCCCTTCATGTTATGCTTATGCAGCAGCAGGGCTCAAGTTCTCTGTCCTAACCTGCCCCTTTACCTCTTGGCAGTGGGTCGAGAGTGGGCCGTGTTTATCATCACGACGTTCGGGTAGCCCAACACCATGTTGGAACTCTTCAACACAAACAAGCTGTGTGTGGTCTGAAGTGGGCGCCGGGTGGCAGGCTGCTTTCCAGTGGCTGTAGTGACGGACTGCTAACTATATGGCCCCATGATCCAGGTGCAAATGCACAGGGTCACCCACTAAAAGTCATACATCAATCTACAGCAGTCAAGGTAAGAAATTCAACAGTTTTGAAAGATGTGCATGGGATCATCTGGTGTAAAGGTTAGTTAAAATATAGCTTTGCTAAAGTGACAAGGCAAAAGCTCTCTTGCAGAGAGCTGCTTCCTGCAAGGAGCTGCTTATATTCTTAGATGTCTTATCAGAAATACAGTGAATTGAACTAAGATATTGTTGACTACAAATTGGCACTTGCCATTGGCTCTATAAGAGTTACATCATGTACTGCTGCAGCTGCTAATTTTTAATACCCCCTGAAGGATTTCCCTGGTATCTCAGATGGTGAAGAATCTGCCTGCAATGTGGGAGACCCAGGTTTGATCCCTAGGTCAAGAAGATCCCCTGAAGAAGGGAATGCCTACCCACTCCAGTAGTCTTGCCTGGAGAATCCCATGGACAGAGGAGCCTGGCAGGCTATGGTCCACGGGATCACAAAGAGTCGGACACGACTGAAGTGACTTAGTATAGTGTGAAAGGAGTTCAGGGTGAAGAACAGAAATGAAACAGTGTGCTTGGGGAAAACAGGCAGAACAGGTCTTCAGAGAGTTCAGGAGCTGATTTTTTGAGCCCAGTTCTTATATCTCCCACATCTAGAAAAGCACTAAAATCCTTCATGGTCATGACTGCTCCTTGTGACTAGCAGAAGCAGAAAATAGGTGCTTGAGTGCATGTACTCACCAAGATCACATATATACTGACCCTCCCTCTACCTCTTTGGAGGAGTTTCTCAGAGCTATCTGAGCTGCTGTCTCCTGGGCTATTGTCCTCATTTTGCCCCACGTAAAACTTACAACTCTTCCTGCTGTGCATTTTTTTTAAGTTGACAATAGAGTTTCTGGAAACTTGAACAAGTCAAACCTTGTGGCATCTACTACCTGGAGAATCATAAAAACAGTCACTAGGGTAAATGTTCTCACAGGCACTGCAGACTAGCCAATTAGTGTAACGAGCAGACTTCAGATGTTGACATCTGTGTGATTCTGCTCATGATGGAACTTCTAGTCTTGCCAAAACAGCTTGTTTGTAGTAAAAGCTAATTAGAAATAAGGTACTGAAGAGAATGATTACTAATAAATATAAAAAATACTAATATTCATCCTGTGATAAAACTGAGGTTCCTGGGCTCAGGAGAATTTCTCAGCCTCTTCAAATTAGATGCAAAATTTTGTGTTTACTGAAATAGCTCTCTTATTCAGCCCAGTAAGGGTTGTAATAGAATGGTTATTTGAAAAAGACAATTAAGGCAAGTAACCATAAGATATAGTACATATATAGTAAATATTTAACTTCAATTTATTTTATTCAACAAATATTTTATTTCAATTCAATTTTAATTTCAAAATTAAGTTGTACTTTTATTCATAAGGTTTAAGTTTAGTTGTTCAGTTGTGTCCCACTCTTTGCAACCCCACAGACTGTAGTCTACCAGGCTCCTCTGTCCATGGGATTTTCCAGGCAAGAATACTGGAGTGGGTCTCCATTTCCTTCTCCAGAGGATCTTCCCGACCCAGGGATCGAACTCAGGTCTCCCACATTGTAGGCAGATGCTTTACCGTCTGAACCACCAGAGAAGTTTCATACAAGGCCAAAGTCTTTACTTTGAATGAAGTTTGGCTGGTTAGAGTTCTTCACTGTCTTTCTTGTATGAACTACAATCATATTTCATTGTCTGTGGTTTCTAATTATATTTATTCTGATATCTATTATTATGTAACAAATTACCCTGAGTCCTAGTGGCTGGCTTACATAATTGTTTTATTGTCTTTTATGGTTTCTGTGGGTCAGACTTGGGGAAGGGCTCTTCTGAGCAGTTCCGGCTCAGGATCTCTCAGGAGGTTGCAGTCAGAGAGTGACTGAAGCTGGAAGTGCTAGGAGCCGGGACAGTGTTGGCTGGCCAGTCATCCTTCCCTCTTCATGTGGTCTCAGAGCTTCTCTACATCATTTGGGCTAGTCCTACCACATAGGCTTCCTTACCACGTGGCTGCCTTAAGGGAGGAGGACTTCGTGGTTCAGGGCAACAGGGCCAGTGCTTCAGAGAGCAAGGCGCAAGCGGCCTCGTGAGGGGAAGCACATTGACTGAAACCGCCCACCCTGGCCAGGCACCATAGTAACTGTCTGCATGAGTTGTTTTATGACAGGAAGTCCTGGTAAGGAACACAGAACTAATAAGCCACCACGAACTGGAAGAGTTCAGGAAAGATCGAAAGGAGACACCACAGGTCCAACTACATCCCAGAATCCTTCTCTCTGGCATCCATCTTGGCTGAACAAGATGTACACCACCACCAGGAAGGGCTCTGAGTCAGAATGATTGGCTAAAGACAACCCAGAAACGAATCCCATCACCATAAAAACCGGAGACTGTGAGCCACGTGGCAGAGCTGTTCTCTTGGGTTCCCTTACCCTACTGCTGTCTACCCGGGTGCCCTTTCCCAATAGATCTCTTGTTTTGTCAGCACGTGTCTCCTCGGACAATGCATTTCTGAGTATTAGATAAGAGCCCAGTTTCAGGCCCTGGAAGGGTTCCCCTTTCCAGCAACAGCATCACCTTTTATGACCCAGTTCCAGAAGCCATGAAGTGACACTTTGGTGCATTCAGCTGTTTGTGAGCCAGTCCCAAGCCCTCCCAGATTCAAAGGGAGGAGAATGAGATTCTACATACTGATGGAGGATGTTGGCAAAGTTCTAGATGGGCAAGTGGGATGGGAGATTAATTTTTAATGATAAATGAGCTTAAACTGAGGATGAGATTAGTGTACTCATCTGATCCTGGTGTTGTAAAAAGTTACTACTATTTGGAAAAATTTATGTCAGCACTTCTGAAGCTTGGAATTTACCTAAAAAATAATATATTGGAAACAAAGACATATGCCAGAATATATTCATTAGCATATTCTTTATAAAAACAAACAATACAACCCCCTCCCCTCCCGCCCCACAACTTTCTCCAAAAAACTCAACCCAACCCAGTGCACACCAAATGAAAATAAGATGAAGATCAGGGAATTCCTTGGTGGGGTGGTGGTTAGGACTCTGCACTTCTACTGCTGGGGGCCCGGGTTTGATCCCTTGTTGGCAAACTAAGATCCCACAAGCTGCACTTGGTGCAGCCAAAAAAATATTGCCATTTGGAACAAAAAACAAACAAACAAAAAAATCAACCTGAGTGTAGTATTAGAACAAACATTAATTAGAGTATAATAACAGAATAGTGTAGGATAATTAAAAATTATAATTTTGAAAAATATGTTAGACATGGGAAACTGTATTAAGTGAAAACATCAGAATTAGCAATAGTAATTTATAACTAAAGAATAAGCAGTTTTATTTTCTAAACTGTACTAGTGAGAGGGTTAACAGCCTTGGTAGGAAGGCCAGAGGCGGCAGGAGGAAATAAACTGCAAGTGGCAGAAGTTTTGTTTTTTCTTTTCTCTTCTAATCCTGTCTTGTCATGGCAACACCTGGTTCAACCTGAACTTAACTTTTCTCAAGCCTTGACCTAAACAATGTGATTTTTCTTATGGAAATGTTAACATAGCTTTTCTTAAGCTGTGTTAATGAAACTATGTATTTGCCTTGGAATCTGCCTTTCTTCAAATTGGTTCGCCTAAGACTCAAACCTTGAACTGATAATAGATCAACAAACCAGTACGTCTTACTCATGGAAATGTTCTCTTAAGCTATGTTAAGGAAACTATGTCTTTTCTTGGAAATCTGCCTTTCTTCAAGATTCATGTCAATTGCTTTATGACTGGGGATGACTCACTTTGTGTCAGTGCTATCTCAAATGCATGTTGTGGGAGAGGGGCCTGGTGCAGCTCTCTNGATCGACAAACCAGTACGTCTTACTCATGGAAATGTTCTCTTAAGCTATGTTAAGGAAACTATGTCTTTTCTTGGAAATCTGCCTTTCTTCAAGATTCATGTCAATTGCTTTATGACTGGGGATGACTCACTTTGTGTCAGTGCTATCTCAAATGCATGTTGTGGGAGAGGGGCCTGGTGCAGCTCTCTCAGTTTTGAGGTGTTCCTTTATCCGATTAGCAGCTGCTAACAGGTACAAAGCGCCTTGCTAAAAGCTAGCAAGGGGGCACTGTTTCTGTCCCCTTCTGATGTTTATATCAGAAGTTTTCTCTATTTTATACTTCAATAAAGCTTTGTTACGTAAAAGCTCTGAGTGATCAAGCCTTGTCTCTGGCCCTGGATTGAATCCCTCTCTTCCAGAAGACACGAATCCTGGTGTCGTTTACAGCTCGTAGCAGCAACCTTTCATTAGGATTTGAAACAAGATTTTTTGTGTTGCGAGAAAGCAGGTATAGCTCTCTGTTCTCTTCTATTCTCTTCTCTGACCTAGACCCTAAGGACACAGGTAGACAAATCAGAGGAAGACTGCATTTTGTAATCAGGTTCTAGAGGTACATGTCAAATATTTTAGCAGCAGATTTTTTGCCCCAGAGGATATGTTGAATGTAGCTTTTCAAACATATTATTGTTTAATTTTTCTGTTTGAAATACTTGCACTTGTTACCTAAATTTGAAGAAGACAACAATAGGTGATTTCTAGTCCATGAGAAGTAATCTCTGGAGAGGGCAGTAGCTCTTGCCTTTGGATCAGAGGTTCTGGAGGTCTGCCATGGGGGCAGACCTCTAGAACTTCTGGTTATATGTACGTATCTCATTCATAAGTTCACCTCCAAAGCTGACCTGCCTGTGTGATTATTTGGAACTTTAAAGGCTATTGATTGGTGTCCCTGGCAGACTGAAGTCCTCGCTGTTGGAGGAGGAATGAAGGATGGATGCTTACACATCCTGGACATAAATACTGGGCAAAGCATCCAGACCCCAAGCACAGACTCACAGGTAAATGTCTTTTCTGGAGTTCACCTTCATTCTGATCTTCTAGAATCTTGTGAAACTAATATATGATAAAGCATAGGACCCAAACACACCTCTCTTTAGCTGCTGAGTCTATAGAAGTTTCAGCTCCTAAGAGTTTCCTTTTGTAAAACCCATTTCACCTGTGAGTTGCAAGTTAATTTAACTTGTGTACCCATTTTTTTTTTTCATTTTCTTTCTTAGCTCTGCTTTAACTGTGAAAATTGGGAGCAGTCTGACTGGACAATGATCATGCTGTTGTCGTTTAGTTGCTAAGTCGTATCCATGGACCACAGCACACCAGACTTCCCTGTCCATCACTAACTCCCTGAGTTTCTTCAAACTCATGTCCTTTGAGTTGATCATGCCATCCAACCATCTCATCCTCTGTCATCCCCTTCTCCTTCTGCCTCAGTCTTTCCCAGCATCAGGATCNGCTAAGTCGTATCCATGGACCACAGCACACCAGACTTCCCTGTCCATCACTAACTCCCTGAGTTTCTTCAAACTCATGTCCTTTGAGTTGATCATGCCATCCAACCATCTCATCCTCTGTCATCCCCTTCTCCTCCTGCCTCAGTCTTTCCCAGCATCAGGATCTTTTCTAATGAGTCAGTTCTTTCAATCAGGTGGCCAAAGTATTGGAGCTTCAGCTTCAGCATCAGTCCTTCCAATGAATATTCAGGGTTGATTTCCTTTAGGATTGACTGGTTTAATCTCCTTGCAGTCCAAGGGTCTCTTAAGAGTCTTCTCCAGCACCACAATTTGAAAACATCAATTCTTCGATGTTCAGCCTTCTTTATGGTCAACTGTCACATCCATACATGACTACAGGATAAATCATAGGTTTGACTATATGGACCTTTGTCAACAAAGTGAAGTCTCTGCTTTTTAACACACTGTCTTGTTTTGTCATAGCTTTACTTCCAAGGAGCAAGTGTCTTTTCATTTAATGGCTGCAGTCACTGACTGCAGTGACTTTGGAGCTCAAGAAAATAAAATAATCATAGTCCACTTCAATTCATAGATTCATTGTGCCTAAGTCTCTTTGTATATTTAGTTTTTTGTTGCTTTGGGATAAACTTACCTAGAACTAACGTAATTCCTCTAATACCCTAACCCTATATGAAGACTGGAAGTAGATGTAGACAGAACATACTGCCTAAACTTAGTTTAAAATGCATTCAATGAGTCAGAAATTGCCATAATTCTATATTTTGGGGGTCATTATTACAGATTTGTCTCTTAACCTGGCTACCTAAGACAAAGGAGATTGCAACTGGCCAAGGTTCTCCCAAGAATGATGTGACTGTGTGGACCTGTCCTGCTCTGGGCAGGTCACGTGGATTTTTTGGTACGTATATAAGTAGGTAAAATGACAGGTACCTATTGCAAGGTGAGCTGTTATTGGTGGAAAAAGCCATGAATGGAAGATTTTCTTCTGGTTCTTTGAAGTATATATTTTATTAGAGGGAAAAACCCTACTTAACCACACCTCTGGGATAGATGAGTGTTTCTGAATTTGACTAAGATTGTTCATCACTTATAATGGTCTTTTTTTTTTTTTTTGCATACGTGTAGGGATAATGAAGTGATAATTGTGGACAGTTTTCAAACTGTGTTTCTGAACTCTGGAGTTAGCATTGTCACTCATTTTACCCTATTTGGAAGAAAATCCAGCCGTGCTAAAATGTGTGGAAGATGAAATATGCAAAGGGTGAGACATTATTCAATGCGGGGAGACCATTCCAGAGCATGAGATTCTGGGGGAGCCTCTGCCCTTTCAAGAGAGACTGATATTGTTTCCTGGTGGGGAGCTGTAAACACTTACTGGCTACTTCTTGAGAGCAAGACCCCATGATGGAGAACAAGACTCGGACCTTGTTCTCAAAAGTCTTAAATTATCTTTGGGTGCGATCTGAAATATTAAGGGGGGGTGAGGAAAATAGAAGTGTTGGCTGTTGAAGCAACAGGGCACTGACATCCAGTCTTTTGTAGAGAGACTCATTTTTTCTGCCACTAAACTGATTTTCTGATCATCCCTGACATGTATTTATTCAACATTTATTTATTAATATTAAGCATCTATTATGTACCAGGCAATTTTGATGCTGCTGGGCATACACAGGTGAACCAGACAGACAATATCCTTGCCCTCATGGAGCCTATACTTCTGTGGGAGAAGTTAGACAAAAGTCACATATATTCGGTATTAGGTGGTGATGATGCCATGACTCTCTGGAGATTCTAGGAATGTTATTTGCCAATGACAAAACATCTCAATAGAGAGTCTTCCTGCTTCTGCTGCTCAGCCTGGCTAGAGCTCTGGTTAGCCTCAAAATAACTTTCTGTCCTTCAGCTGTTATACTCTGTGACTTGGTGAATAAAAATACAGACAGCTCTTGACAGAGCCATTTCAGTGCCAGAATGGTGTAGGAGAAGCATGAGGTGGTCCTTCACATATATTAATTACAATTAACCAGATCTTTTTAGTTTAGGGAAACATATTAAATCAAGCCTTAAAACTTAGGTGGAAGTACTGATAGATAACTTTTGCATGAATTTGCTGATGCTCAGAATAAATAAGGTATTAGTGCCTTTATTATTTTTTCATTTCTCTGGTCATAATAAGTTATACTTTTTAGTTTTAATGATTTGTGAACTTTTTTTATATTAGACAGCAGAGAGTATATTTAACCCTTCCTTCTTCCTTTAAAATGTTTTTGGTTAGAGAAGATGCAGTTAATTTTGAACTTTTAGACACTAATTTTCATCTCTAACTCAGTAGTTTCTTCTATGTACAATATTTCCCCAAAGTATTTAGCAGGAAGGTTGTTTTACAAATGCACATCATGTGGTCAGATAAATTTGGAAATTCTGAACTAAATAAGAACAGTTTTTCTTTCTTAATGATGTCTCAAAACCTTTGATACATTATGTGTGTTGCGAATCTCCAAGAGGAATCATTTGGTGTTTCCAAGCCAGGCTTCAGCAATATGTGAACTGTGAACTTCCAGATGTTCAAGCTGGTTTTAGAATAGGCAGAAGAACCAGAGATCCAATTGCCAACATCCACTGGATCATCGAAAAAGCAAGAGAGTTCCAGAAAAACATCTATTTCTGTTTTATTGACTATGCCAAAGCNTTCCCAGTCCTAGGCAACAGCCCTTGACACGTGGAACATGAGCTGTCTGTCTGTCTTCCCACAGACCACGGAGGCCGAGTGCTACACCTGGCTTTGAGTCCAGACCAGACGCGAGTCTTTTCTGCTGTAGTGGATGGCACAGCCTGCATATGGAATTGCTGCTAGTCACTCAGCCCCTCCCGGCTTCAGCTTCCTCATCTTGACACAAGAATAATGATACTGGCCTTGCCTTCTCCGTGGCGTTGTCATGAGGCTCAAACAAGATGGCGCTTTTCCGGAGGTGAATGCCTGTCCCCTGACCTTTTTCTCAGGTTACTTTACTTGCTCTGCTTCATCCTGCCACAGCTTCCAGACGTCGTCTCCTGTGCTTCTCTTTCTGCTTGCCTCCTCCTCCTCCGCTTTTCTTCTTCTCCCTCTGTCTCCTCCTTGTTAGAGATGCCTTTTCACTGCGATAGTCACAAGAATATCTACTGCAATGATTTGTAAACTCTGCTNTTGACCTTTTTCTCAGGTTACTTTACTTGCTCTGCTTCATCCCGCCACAGCTTCCAGACGTCGTCTCCTGTGCTTCTCTTTCTGCTTGCCTCCTCCTCCTCCGCTTTTCTTCTTCTCTCTCTGTCTCCTCCTTGTTAGAGATGCCTTTTCACTGCGATAGTCACAAGAATATCTACTGCAATGATTTGTAAACTCTGCTTTCCCCCTTCACTTTTCTCCCAAGCTCCAGCCTCATACTTGGGTCTCTGGAGATATATATATATATATATATATATATATTTTTTTTTTTACTATTTTAGCTGCGTGGTGTGACATGGTCTTAGTTCCCTGACTAGGGATCAAACGCATACCCCTGCAGTGGAATCTTGAAGTTGTAACCACTGAACCACCAGGGAAGTCCCTTGGTTATTTCTTCATTGAGATCCTCTTCTGTCTTTAGCTCAAACTCAGTACATTAAAAACACAACTTATTCACNTTTTTTTTTACTATTTTAGCTGCGTGGTGTGACATGGTCTTAGTTCCCTGACTAGGGATCAAACGCATACCCCTGCAGTGGAAACTTGAAGTTGTAACCACTGAACCACCAGGGAAGTCCCTTGGTTATTTCTTCATTGAGATCCTCTTCTGTCTTTAGCTCAAACTCAGTACATTAAAAACACAACTTATTCACTTGAATAAGCACAACTTATTTAAATACTGATTAAAGTGCTCCTCTATGTTAAGCATAAGGCTTCCCTTGTGGCTCAGTTGGTAGAGAGTCTGCCTGCAGTGTAGGAGACCTGGGTTCAATACCTGAGGTGGGACGATCTCCTGGAGAAGGAAATGGCAACTCACTCCAATATTCTTGCCTGAAGAATTCCATGGACAGAGGAGCCTGGTGGGCTATATATAGTCCATGGCATCACAAAGAGTGGGACATGACTGAGAAACTAACTTTAATGTGGATTAAGCATATGGATTATTTACTCCAGACAAGGACTTCCTTGACACTTCCTTTTCTCTCTTCATGATCTCATCTTACCCCAGTCATCCCATCACTCAGGGAGCCTCCTGGTTATTCAGTTTACTCCTTGTTCTCTATCTTTTGTTTCACCCTAGCAACTCCTCGGAGAAGGCAGTGGCAACCCACTCCAGTACTCTTGCCTGGAAAATCCCATGGATGGAGGAGCTTGGTGAGCTGCCATCTATGGGCTTGCACAGAGTTGGATGCGACTGAAGCAACTTAGCAGCAGCAGCAGCAGCAGTAACGTCCTACATACCTGGTGACCAATTTGNCGGAGAAGGCAGTGGCAACCCACTCCAGTACTCTTGCCTGGAAAATCCCATGGATGGAGGAGCTTGGTGAGCTGCCGTCTATGGGCTCGCACAGAGTTGGATGCGACTGAAGCAACTTAGCAGCAGCAGCAGCAGCAGTAACGTCCTACATACCTGGTGACCAATTTGTGGCAATTGCCTTCTACATGGTTTCCTGTCTTTATTCTTAATGGGTTTCCACATTACTGTTAGGTTTAATTTCTAAAAGCACTGTGCTGGTCCTCAACAGTCCCCTGCTCATAAACTCTCAGTGACTCCCCATTATCTAAACCCCCTTGACCTCAACCGTGGAGTCCTGAGCCCAGAATCTGAAGTTAGGGGACCAATACTTAACTAGGCTCTGCCATAAACTTACTGAGTGACCTTGAGTATGCCACGACATTTGCAAATAGGGCTTTGGATTTGAAAAAGCTGCTAAGCTTTTTCAAGCTCCATCAGATCACTGTTCTTTTTAATGTTAACCCTCACTCACCTCCTGTGTTATCGCTGGGCTGTCATGATTTCCTGCCTTATGCCTTTGTTGGAGCTCTCATCTAGTCTGGAATTCCTGTTCCTCATTTCCTTTGCTCTATACCTCCACTTAAGTACTGTCCTCTCAAGGAAGTGTTTTTGAAATAATGTTACCTGGCTTTGAACTCTTGGTATCAGCCCGTGTCACCTACTTTGTGTTAATATAACTATTCTAGTTGTTTTAAAAAATCTTTTATTAGTATGCGTATCTTTGTTTAGTTAAGCTTTAGCATGCTTATTTCTTTCACAAAATTATATTGAGGAGTTGAGGGAGCACATGTTATATTTTTTGTGTGTCCTCTGGAATGTTTTGCATGTGTCAACTAACATATGTTGATTAATTTATTTACTTTGTCATAAATGGCTTTTACCAATATACACACACTCCTTTAATATCTCTCTTCAAAAAAATAATACCAAATAAAAGTCTCGGTAATTGAAAAGTGGAATAGTAAATACAAGGAGTGTTAGGACTTTCCTGACAAACGGACAATGTATTCTGTTCTTTCCCCTGTTTTTAAACTCAGAAAATCTGCTTGGTAGTGCTAGTAATTCTTACCTTACAAAATTTTAGGTCTCCAAAAAGTGCAAATATGATACATCCCTGGAATGCACAGTCTTCTTTTTTAAGATAGTGGCTGCCATTTGATCTTATTTAGCCAAGTATAAACTATAAGAAAACATTTATCAGGGAAAGGAGCAAAACGGTGAGACCATTTCCAGTGTCCCCCACTATTCTGATATGGTTACCTCTCTTAAAAATCTCATGAGACTATGACATGACCAAAGGACCAAAGATTACTTCTCTCAATTAATACTGGTGTGTGAAGAAGGTTCTCATTTAAGAAAAACAGCAATATATCTTTTGCCGCTGTTAGTTTTATGGAAGTCTAGAATATGGTTTCAGTAAAGAAAAAAATGAACTCAGACAATACACAAAACAGAAGCTTTAGCTACAAAAATTGTGTAGTATAAAATTTTTATTGAGTAATAATTCACATAAAGCATATAAATCTTAAGAGTATAGCTCAATGTATTTAATTTATGAATAGAGTAAGATCAAGATCTATGAGTAAGTCATCCAGATCAAGATGGGAACATTTCTTTTACCCCAGAAGATTCTTTGTGTCACTTAGTCAACACCCCTCCACTATTCCAACCTTGGTTACCATGAATTAGTTTTTCTTTCTGCCAATCTTCAGATAAATGTAATAATACAGTAAATATTGTTTTATGTGGAGTCTGGTTTCTTTTATTCAACATTAAATTTGTAGGAGTAGTTACTGTTGCTGCATGTAACTATAGTTTGGTCTTTTAATTGCTGTATAATATCCCATTATATATACAACAATTGTTTTTCTATTTTATTATAGATGGACATTTATTTTTAACTTTAACTTTCAAGAATAAAGTTGCTATGGACATTCTCAAACACATATTTGGTGGGGAAAAGCCCTCATTTCTGTTTGGACTATACCCAAGAGTAAAAATTGTTAAGTCAGAGCATATGTGTTTTTTCACTTTTAATAGACACTGTCACTTTTCCTAAGAAACTCTACCAATTTACACTTCCACCAGCAATGAACAAGAGTTTCACACAACTATTTTTAAGTGAACTTCAAAATCTGTAATAAATGTTGCCAGTAGAGAATATTCCATCTGTCTTCTTATTGCTATTAAAATGCTAATTACGGATTATAGCAGACATCTAAAATATCATCCTAGTGACTCTCTTATCTCTTTTAGATATCAGCATGAGATTTCATTTCTAAGGGTTCTTATCACCAGCTGCATATTAAAATCATTGGGGAAACATAAAAAGAATACTTTGCCCTGGTTCTCATCAAATTAAATAAAAGTTTCTAAAAGTGAGGCATAGACATTGGTCATTTTAAAGAGCCTGGTAAGTCTAATGGGCAGCCATGGTTTAAAACCAGTGGACCAGTACTTTGGTCAGTGTGTAAGCTATGTCCCTTCGTTTGTTTTAAGAAGCTGTCTCTTAGTGTTGCTGTATGTTCTTAGTTTGGACACACCATGTGTTTATATGTATATGTTTACTTATGTATACATACACACACATAAGATTTATATTCCAAAATGAACTGATGGAAATCAAAGGAATCTGTTCATATAATCTCATCTTGATGTGCCTCCTGGGCTGATGACTATCCACTATGTTCAGCATGCTGAATGAACATCTTGGTTTCTTTCCCAAAGGAAACTTTCAGACCATGATTCAGCACTCACTCCCTAGTATGAGAAGGCACCCACCATAACCATGTTGATTGTACCTACCCAGGCTCAAGGACGAGGAGAACCATGAAATCACCTAGCTAACCCAAAGCTTAAATTCAAACTACTGAGAAAGGAGGCTGACTTTCTCCAGCTAAGTGCCTTGTTAATATCCCCTAGAATTTTAATTTCCATTTCTTCTCTGCTTTGAAAAATACTCTAAGGCATTTCCTGTTTCTGCTTCTCCCAAAGGACTCAGGTTCTTGTATATAAATCTGAGTAGCAGGTGTTGATGTGGAACAATGGCCTGTGAAGGGCAAATATTTCCTTTTAATCCAAATGCTCCAGACTGGCTGCTTCTGTTTCTTGCAGAATTGCTGGGCCCTTGACTGTACTTGTTACTAGACAGACTGACCATAGTGTTCTTCCTGCTGGGCCCGGCCCATTGAATCAGTGAAGTGAATAATTCAAGTCAAATTTGCATGTCACTCGTCACATGGATGACACGGGTGACCCTGGTCTCTTGATCTGTCCCTTGCATTATCCACAAGATCTCTCTATTACTCTGTTCCACTTTGCTGGTGGATATCTGCCTGCTATATGTTATAGGAGACAAGTACAGTGATAGAAGTTGATTTTATTTATAATGAAATTAAGGAATGACAGCACTGGGTGTATATCTGAAGAAAACCATAATTCAAAAAGATATGTGCATTCCAATATTCATTGAAGCACCACTTAACAACCACCAGGACATGGAAGAAACCTAAATGTCCATCAGAGGAATGGATAATAAAGATGTGGTACATATATACAATGGAATATTACTCAGCCATAAAAAGAGCAAAGTAATGCCATTTGCAGCAATGTGGATGGACGTAGAGATTGTCATACTGAGTGAAGTAAGTCAGATACAGAAGGTCAAATATCATATGATATCACATGTATGTGGAATCGATAAAAAGGGTAAAAGGAACTTATTGGTGAAACAAAAGTAGAGTCACAGATGTAGAAAACAAACAAGGTTATCAGGGATGGGGGGAGTGATATATTGAGAGATTGGGACTGACATATACATACTACTATCAATTTATTTAAAATAGGTAACCAATAAGAACCTGCTATATAGCACAGGGAGCTCTATTTAATACTCTGTAATGGCTGATATAGGAAAAGAATCTAAAAAAAGAGAGGATATATGTGTAACTCTGATTCACTCTGCTGTACACCTGAAACTAATACAACATCGTAAATCAACTATTGTTCAATACAGTTTTAAAGAAAGTGACAGCAAATGAAACACAAGTATCTAAACTGCTTGCTTCATAGTCTTAACTATCCAGTTGAGGTGTTTCTTTGAAAGAAGGATATAGACGCCGGGCCCTCGAGGGTCTCCGCATCTCCCCGGAATGCCAAAGGCAGTGACGCCTCTGAAAGTGCCTTCACATATCAGAGGGCTTCCAGAATCTCCCTTGGGGAAAACAAGAGGAATGGTGGAGATCAGCATCGAGTGTGACTACTAGCAGCGTGGAAGAAATGCCATTCAATAGGAAGCATTTAACATGAAGTTAAGACTAACCTTGACTTATTTGATGATGAATGCTTAAAAACCCAAATTTTGAGGAATATTCAATGATATAGTCAATTTTTTTTCTTGATTTGTTTACAAAGCAGTGAAAATTGAAATGAAACTTGAATTATTATTTGTGGAATCCAGTGATTTTGAGATAAACTCTCTGATTTAGAAACTCTCCTTTTTGTCATTTTCTCAAAATGCTGAGCAACTCAAAGCATAAAACAGTCAAATGCAGATGGGCCATTGAGGCAAAAAATAAAAGCTATGTTTTCTAGTTTTTCTGGGAGTTAATTGTCTTCTCAAAGGAACAAAACCAAAGCAACTCGTTCTTCACCTTCTCAAACAGAAATTGCTCCCTTGAATCTCTCTCTCTTTTTTTTAATGAGAAAGAAACATTTAATGAAAGAAGTTATACCTCTTAAGAGCATATGGAATGTGAAAGACTCAAACTTCATCAATTCATCAANTTAATTGTCTTCTCAAAGGAACAAAACCAAAGCAACTCGTTCTTCACCTTCTCAAACAGAAATTGCTCCCTTGAATCTCTCTCTCTTTTTTTTAATGAGAAAGAAACATTTAATGAAAGAAGTTATACCTCTTAAGAGCATATGGAATGTGAAAGACTCAAACTTCATCAATTCATCAATACAGTAACCACTGAAGAGAAAATTACATGGTAAAGCTTGTGTCTGTCACCTTATCATAGGCTCAGTGAATATTAAAATTAGACTTGGAGGTCCATTCCTTCAAACTCCCACAAATGCCATTCTTCTCTAGCAAACACTGTTTATTTAGTCAATATTCATGGAGTACCTACCAGGTGCCACACAGTCTTCTAGACACGAGGACTAGATCAGTGAACAAAATAGATGAAAAGTACTACTCTTGTGGAATTTGCACTATTCTTCGCTCTTCCTCCTAAGTTTCTTGAGCATCTGATGCTAGATGGATGCTCCTGGAAGTCAGTGATTACACTTCAGAGCTCCCTCCCTAGGAGGGGGGCTTCAGTTAGCTGTATTCTTTATTCTTGTGACTGCACTACCCAGTATGTGACCTTGCGTTCTCTCAAGGAACTCTGTGTGACCCCATGGACTATACAGTCCATGGAATTCTCTAGGTCAGAATACTGGACTGGGTAGCCTTTCCCTTCTCCAGGGGATCTTCCCAATCTGGAGATCAAACCCAGGTCTCCTGCATTGCAGGCGGATTCTACACCAGCTGAGCCACAAAGGAAGCCCCAAGGAACTCTAGATCAGCATATTTAAAGATATTTAAAGTCTAGAGACCCGATTGGCTGTTTCCCTGCTGTGGCTTTAGGGATGACTGGTGTTGCTGGATGAAGAGTCACTGAGGCTTAGTACTTGGAATTGTGCAAACAAAAGGTTCTGAGAGTGCAGTTCCATCCCAGTGAGGTGAGAAGGGACAAACCAGTGCAGGGCTTAAACCTTAGTCAAATGTTCTTCTACCCCTATCTTTAAGCAGAGACCTGTCCCAGCCCTTCTCAGGGCACACTGAGAGGGAGGCTTGCATGTTCTCTGGTATGGAGTGCTTGGAAGTTGTTTCCAAAGGTTGAGCTTGGCTCCAGGAAGCTATGCAGTTTACTCCAAGATCTTCAGTCAGTCTTGGGAATTCAGGCATTTCAGACTTACCTGGCTAAATGGCAGAGGAATTATTAGGGGGTGCTCAGATGGGGAAAGGCACTGAAGGCCCTAGATGAACCCTGACTTCAGCTCTCCTGAGTGTTATATATATTTTTTCAGTTTAGATCTATATACGTTGATATGAAAAATGAGAAAAAATTGCTTCTTAGTGGTTTTTGATATAAAGTCAAGAATATGCAAGTAGTTCAACCCAGGCACTAGCAGTGAACTTGTTATTTTTGATGAACAACTCATCTGAGCTGAGAACATTAATTTATTTGACTGGAGTTTTATCAGACTTCNCCACCCTAAAGAGCTCTACTTATAATCACGTTTCTAAGGCTAGACGTGCTTTTCCCACATAGAGAGGAGGAGGGGTGAGAGCATACGCCACCCCTTCATGTTAATTTCAGATGTGGGCATGCTTGCTAAGTCTCTTCAGTTGTGTTCAACTCTTTGCAACCCTATGGACTGTAGTCTGCCAGGCTCTTTCGTCCATGGGATTCTCCAGGCGAGAATACTGGAGTGGGTTGCCATGCCTTCCTCCAGGGTATCTTCTCAACCCATGGATTGAACCCGTGTTGCCTGCAGCTCCTGCACTGCACGAGATTCTTTACCATGGAGCCACCGGCAGAGCCCGGATCAGATACCTGAATGTAAATCCCATTCCTGTTGGAGTCTGAGAGGTCTCACTCTTTCACCCACAGAAGCCATGCCATTGGCAGGTCCAAGGATTATCAGGCTGGAAATCTGTCACAGCCACTGGCCTCAGGCCTCAGGACTTGTAAAGGGCAGACAGCCGTGCATGAGTTTATACCAGTAACTGGTGCTACAGGAACTGCTGGTGTCTGCCCATCCCTCCCCTGTCCTGGCTAAGTATTAATCTGGGGGAAGCAGAATTGCTTTTATGCCGGGGTCCAGCCCCGGCAGGTCCAGGAAATTCAAAGCGTGGACGGCGTCGGCGTCTTAGAAGTATTTATTTATTAATAGAAGATTAGATTAGGAAGAAATAGTGTAGTAGGAAAATTAAGTGGAGAAAAGAGGCTGAATAACTTGGTTTACGTGGAAAGCCAATAAAACCTCGAGACAAGAGGTTTGCACCATCTATGTAGGCCACCGGCGTCCTCTTGAATATCGGGGGGTGCCCCACCTTGGGCACCCCCTCGCGTGGAACTTAAAAGCCAGGACAAGTAAGTAGACATGGCGAGCCTCCACGCCCCAGATGGGAATTCAGCCAGAAATTAAAGTAAAGGGAGAGAGAGAGACACGGGGAAACCAGTCCTCCCAATGACTGGCTCCGGCCCCTATTGTCCTTCAAGGCCTTTTATACCTTTTCTGATTGTATATAGAGATCAAGGGGTAATACAAATTTATGCAGTGTTAGCAGCCCAAACTCTTATCAAAAACCAGGTTTTTCTCTCTGCATACCTAGCTGTATACACAAGTCTTAGGTGATTTACATCATCTTCAGGCCAAAAGGGCCAATTAACATTTTATGGCTCTTTTCTGATAAGGGTTTGTTAACCAGAAGACTTATTTGTGTTAAAAGTGTTGTTCTTCCCAAAGTCTGGTGCCATTCCCAGAAAGCACTAAATAAAGTTACATTCTTACATAGCAATTTGTAACAAGAGGAGTACAGTGATTTATAACAAAGGAAAGGTAATTAACTCAAAAGTCTAGCATTGCTAACATCAAACCTACTATATATCTTTTCCCATATCCCGTTTAGATTGATTAACATCTTCCTGGGTGCCCAAAAGACAAAGAATAAGGAGGTCTGGCAGCTATCATTGAGTCAACAGTGAAATCCTGTCACCAATGGGATTTTTAGCCCTATAATTTTAAGATACTTCAAGCTTTGTGCCCCTCGCAGTTGGGGGCTATAAGCAATTCACAAGCTGTAAAAAGGTTTGGAAAACTTAGGTAAATGAAAACATTTAAGTCAGAGGGTTGACAGAGGGGGTTAAATTGAAACACTCCTTTCAAATGCAAAAGACTAAAGCCCAAAATTAACTTTTTCCAAAATGTCAAAAAAATTAGAAAAGGTGCAATGTCAGGCAAAATTCTTATTTTCTAGGTACATGCTCAGGAAATGCCAGGGAGAAACTCCAAGACTCGAATCGTCCTTGCCCATCGAGTCTGCCACATGACAATGTCATGGGTGGAATCCTCACGCTGGCTCCTGGCAGCAGGCATATTAGGGTTTCCTTATTTTGGGGTGTAGATGCTCAGGGAAACTCAGGGGGAATCTCTGAAATCCGAATCGCCTTGCCCATCGGATTTCTGCCACGTGACCATTTCACGGGTGGGATTCCCACGCTGGCTCCTAACACTTTTACAAGCTTGAAAACCTCCCTTTTCACCCTGAGCTCTTGCAAAACACACAGCTTACAAATTGGCATTAGCACCTTTTAGCTGTGACCCTACCCATGAGTTTTTTGGTCATCATGAGTCTTTTCCTTATTGAAATTTGTACCCTTCTCATTCATAAATTGAGAGACTATCTTTTGCACCTGAAACTCTTCTTCAGTCTCCAGACTGAACCATGTGGTTTAATGTAAGCCCCTTTCTAATGAAGAGAAGTGAGAAGATGCTATAAGGAGAGAACTCTGCCTTAGCCAAATTTTCTTGGTGATAGACTAAGAGTAGAGACTATTAGAGAAAAATGAAATGGAAGCCCAAAATCACTGCAGATGGTGTTTGCAGCCACGAAATTAAAAGACGCTTACTCCTTGGAAGGAAAGTTATGACCAACCTAGACAGCATATTAAAAAGCAGAGACATTACTGAGGGCAGGAGGAGAAAGGGACAACAGAGGATGAGACGGTTGGATGGCATCACCAATTCAATGGACATGGGTTTGGGTGGACTCCAGCAGTTGGTGATGGACAGGGGGGCCTGGCATGCTGCAGTTCACGGAGTTGCAGGGTCAGACACAACTGAGTGACTGAACTGAACTGAGATGGCAGCACAAGGTAAACCATCCCTGTTGGTTGAAAGGTTGTTGTGCCCTCTTGATGTACTCTCAGCGCCACCTTCCTACACCAGATGTTCTTGGATTCTTCTCAAGCATTGCTCCTGACCATTGACTAGGACTCATGGTTCTCTCAGTAGGGTACTGTGCCTGTTTCTCTATTAATAAAGCCAACTTATTGCCAGATTTATAATGAGATGTAAATGATGAGAGGGGCAGGGAAGATGGGGGTCCAGAAGGGCTCTCATTTCCAGAAGGGAGTTGGGAAGGGGAAATCCTAGGCTCTAGAAGTAAAAGGATAAGGAACTTAGCAAAACAAATAGAACTTCACCTACATCTCAATTTTCTTGACGGGTATCATGAAGAGATGGATTCCAAAGATGCATCTTTGGACTGTCTGAGCTGTAGAAATTGTAAACTCAGTACAATACTTTATTTTGCAGAGTCCTGTGATTGGTGAGCACAGAAAAAAGTCCTCATCTCCCACAAACTAGGATTCGGGAAGAGGAATTAGAACAGGTGAAAAGCTTTAAAAACTAGCAATTCTTGGTCCCTGCCTAGAATCAAAATAAATTAAAATCAGATAGAACAAGGGCTGAGATGTCAATATTGTTTCAATGTCTCCAGAGGATTTTAATGTATAGAAAGATTGAGACAACCTGTCTAGAGGATCAAATCTTGCTTTGCTGTGTCTGTTCCATTTGGGAACCCATACTACTCTCTCTGACTGAAGGAAACAGAGTAATTTGCATTCGCTGTTTTCTTTGAAGAAAAGATATGATTGGATTTTTTAAAATCTGCTTGGTTTCAGTGTTTCATAGGACATGGGCTTCCGGAAGCCCATCCGCCTGCATGCAGGAGGCGTGGATTCGATCCCTGGGTTGGGAAGATCCCCTGGAGAAGAAAATGGCATCCCACTCCAATATCCTTGCCTGGGAAATCCCATGGACGGAGGAGCCTGGTGGGCAACAGCCCATGGGTTCACAAAAGAGTTGTGACTTAGGGTTAGGGTTAGGGTTAGGACATGACTTAGTGACTAAACAACAACAGCATGCTCTAACATAGTCGTTGGAATACGCTTATGTTTTGCTGCTGCTCAGTCATGTCCAACTCTTTGTGACCCCATGGTCTGTAGCCTGCCAGGCTCCTCTGTCCATGGGGACTCTTCAGGCAAGAATATTGGTGTGGGTTGTCATGCCCTCCTCCAGGGGATCTTCCCAACCCAGGGATCGAACCCACGTCTTCTGCACTGCAGGTGGATTCTTTAGCATCCTAGCCACAAGGGAAGCCCATGCTTATAATAATAGTATTCTGTCCACTCTTCTGTTTCTAATGTCCTGCAACCTTATTTTTTCTAAACTTTCTCCTTAGTTTTAGATGCAAGATAAACCAGAGATCTTCCTTGGGAATTTTTGGTAAGATAGGTTCCATCAGCCCTTGTCCACCATTTCCACCTCCAAAAACTGCCAGACCATGGAGAAAACCCAAGCTCTATACTTGTTAGCACAGTTCAGCCTAGCCCCAGAGTCGTTGTCAGTGCCCAGAAAGATTTAAGGAATATCTAGAGCTACTCAGGGCTGTTGTACCCTATTACCCTTCTAGACATAATCCCATGACTTTTTCAGCATTTTAAACTAGTGCCTGTGCAGCTTACATAAAATCAGGCTAGTTGGTTACTACTTAGTGCGTCAAAGAATACACTTAATACAAAACACTATAGCACTGCCAAAGAATCGATGCTCACAGTGTCCTAATGTATTCCCAAGGACATACTAGCCTAGAGAAATGATGATGAATATTTGAATCATTTTGACTTGGGGGTTACATCTAGGTCAGGTTTTTTTTTAAAAGACTGATGGATTATTGAAGTACAGTTGATTTTGTCGTTAAAACTATCTATGCATTTTCTGCAGCAAGAAAGGCTGAGGTGTCGATATTCCTCTCCTGAAAGGTGCTATTTGTTCTCCTAATTTAAGCTTTATGTCTGTTTGATTACTTGTTTTTACAGAGTCCTTTTGGGCAATTTTCAAGCCACACATGGGCAGCACTGGTGGTTCCATTATCTTTTATAAAGGAATTATAAAGAAGAAAGAAGGATTTTTCCTTCTAAAATAAAGATATATGTAGAGGGACTTCCCAGATGCCCCAGTAGTTAAGAGTCTGTGCTCCCAATGCAGGGGCACGGGTTCAGTTTCTGGTCTGGGAACTAAGATCCCACAGGTTGCAACCAAGATTCAGTGCAACCAAGTAAATGAATGAATAAAAAAAAAAAATGATATATGTAGAATCCAAGGAAGAATGTTAAGACTTGCAGAAAAAAACCTCCTCTTAGAACACTTAGTTAAAATTGCCAAAGAGTCTACTCCATTTTACTTAGTTTATTATAGTGGAAATGACAAGGATCAGTCTTACCTTCAGGAATTAGGAGAAAAACGACAATCGAGAGAGTGGCTGCCAGAAAGATAGAGGAGTTCTTCATTGTGGCTGGTGTCCCCACATCAATCAATGTGAAATCTGTTTTCAGTTCTTGACTAGCTCTTATTTATACACTGAGAGTACAAAGGATGTGGTTTCCTTTCTTTTCTTTCTTTCCCATTTCAAAGTTAGGCATTAGGGAAAGGAACCCCGCAAGTGAGAACGGTGAGTAATCGCTCCTCACCAGAGGATGTGACCCACCTCGGCAAGGACCTCTGCAGGGAGGATGTTGTAAATCCACGGCAGGCGGGGACTATGGGGCTCTGTTGCCATCAGAAGATAGTATACAAGAAGAGACCTCAAATGTTTCAACTGAGATTTTGAGCATTCTAGTTTTCATCAGCAACATTATCTTCTCTATCCATTACCTCTCATAAATGAAAGCTCTTTATAGTCTTTAATCAGAGATTTAAAATCGGTCACCTAAGAATTGGTCACTAGCCAGATGTCTCTTTAGTTATCGCCTAGGATTGTGCCAGAATGAATCGGCCAAGTACACATGGAAATGTAGGAGGGAATCTTATTTATTCATAAGCTCCTGCCTGGATTTTCCTTCTCCACTTTGTTGAGGTGATTTGTTGTGCCCCTATCTGGAATCTGGAAGGTGGGGACAGAGGCTGGTGGGGTTAGGGAGCACTGGTTTTTTCTGGGCCGGCCTCTGATTGTACCTCCCCTGATGGTTTGGTTTTACAATTTTAGACATGTGAGAGTATCTGAATTTCTCCTCCCTCCCTCCCTCCTTCCTTCCTCCCTTCCTTCTTTCTGGATTTAGCTAAGAAAGGAAAATGGGGGTCAGACATCACTATTTTGTTCTGATATTGGAGAACAGTTCTAAGAAGGATCATTCTCAGTCTCTGAAGGAGCAGTATTCAGTATGCTTTCTATTAGAAATGTCATCAGCTCTCTCTCTGAGCTGAGGATGTGGTCTTTATTATACTACATAAATAGTAATGTGTTTGATCAGGGTGTTGGCTGTTAACCAGCCATCCCCAGAGTTAACACCCTGAGGCTTTCAGAAAGCTTGCTTTTTCAGAAATCACATGACCTTGGAAGGAAACCCCACGGAGACCCCTGTGTTTCTTTTCTCAGCTCTCACTGGTGCATCAAAGGTGAATCATTTTCAGTAAAATAATGGGATATCCTGCTTCTGGTTTTGGTGAATAATTTTAATGGAGAGTAAAAAAGTCAAATTAGCTACTGAAAATTTCCTAAAGGAAACACTGATAGTTCTGTTTCTTTTTATGTGAATATGCTTACCCTCCCTCGACACATGGTAATGTTTAAAAAGATATTTATGGATTTCGTTTTCGACTGTGCTAGGGCTTCTTGCTGCATGTGGGCTTTCTCTAGTTGCAGTGAGCAGGACCTACTCTGTAGCGCAGGAGCTTCTCTTTGTAGTGGCTTCTCTTGTGGAGCACAGGCCCTAGAGTGAAGGCTCAGTAGTTGTGGAGCACAGGCTTAGTTANATTTATTGATTTCGTTTTCGACTGTGCTAGGGCTTCTTGCTGCATGTGGGCTTTCTCTAGTTGCAGTGAGCAGGACCTACTCTGTAGCGCAGGAGCTTCTCTTTGTAGTGGCTTCTCTTGTGGAGCACAGGCCCTAGAGTGAAGGCTCAGTAGTTGTGGAGCACAGGCTTAGTTATCCTGTGGTCTGTGGGGTCTTCCCAGACCCGTGCCCATGCACTGGCAGGGGGGCTCTTAAGCACTGGACCACCCATGGAAATACCTCACGATGATTTTTAACAGCTTTTGAGATATAATTTACATACTATCAAGATCACTCATTTGAAGTGTATCATTCACTGGCTTTCAAGCTATTTTGAGTTGTGCAACCATCACCATAATCTGATTCTAGAACACTTATCATTCCCCAAGAAAGTCTCATAGCCATTAGCAGTCACTCTGCCTTACCTTCCTTTCCCTGACTCCCCTGCCCCGCTGCTAAGTCATTTCAGTCATGTCCGACTCTGTGCAACCCCATAGACGGCGGCCCACCAGGCTCCCCGATCCCTGGGATTCTCCAGGCAAGAACACTGGAGTGGGTTGCCATTTCCTTCTCCAGTGTATGAAAGTGAAAGGTGAAAGTGAAGTTGCTCAGTCGTGTCCAACTCTTAGCGACTCCATGGACTGCAGCCTACCAAACTCCTCCGTCCATAGGATTTTCCAGGCAAGAGTACTGGAGTGGGGTGCCATTGCCTTCTCCTTCCCCTGCCCTAGATAACCTCTAATCTAACTTCTGGTTTCTTAGACATGCCTATTTTGGACATTTCATATAAATGGAAATACACAATATGTGGTCTTCTGTGATTGACTTCTTTCACTTAGCATGATGCTTTTTATTCTTTTTTATTGTCAAATAATATTCCATCACTTGGAAATATATTTTATTTGCCAGTTTAGCAGCTGATATACTTTTTGTTGTTCCTACTTCTCACCTATTATGAATAATGCTGCTGTGAGCATTTATGTACACGTTTTTGTGTGGACATATGTTTTCATTTGGGGGGTGGGGCATAAACCTAAGAGTGGGATGACTATGTCATATTTTAGCTATGTTTAGCATCTTGAAGAACTTCTACTTTTTAAAGTGGCTGAATCATTTTATATTGCGTTAACACTGTATGAAGATTCCAGGTTTCTAAACTATTGTCAATATTTGCTATTAATATTATGTTTTACAATTGCTATTCTAGTGAGTGTGAAGAAGTTTCTAATTGTGGTCTTGATTTGCATTTCTATAGTGACTAATGACTAATGTTGAGTTTCTTTTCATGTGCCACCAGGAGAGTCTCATAAGTATAAATTTAAAAAATTGTAAATTAAGGCTACCTATTTATACTCTTGGGAAAATGTTTAATTTATTCCAGTTATGAGTGAGCCTTTGCAGTATTGTAAGCCAGTAGTTCTCAAAGTGTGGTTGGTGGACCCCTGGGTGTTCCTGAAACTTTTTCAAGGGTCTGTGAGATTAAATTAATTTTCATAATAATGCTAAGATGTTGCTTGTTTCTATACCTGTGTGTTAACATTTTCACTAATGTCACAAAGGCAATGATGGGGAAAACTGATGGTGTCTTAGCACAAATCAACGCAGCAGCATCAGACTGTACTAATACTCACTGTATTCATTGTCAGACACTCTCAGAAGAGAAAACCAGTTTCAATGAAGAATGTCTTTGATGAGACAGCAGAAACAGCAAAATTAAAAAAAATGGACACATCTTTACCCTGTAGTAAATTTTAATTTTACTACCCTGTAGTAAAACTGCTAAGACACCAGCAGTTTTCCCCATCATTGCCTTTGTGACATTAGTGAAAATGTTAACACACGGGTATAGAAACAATAGTAAATGTCTGTAGTAAATGTCTTCTTAATATTCTCTGTGATGTGGGAAGTGTGCAATGTATGTGTGAAGCATGTTGGTTGCACATTAAAGTACTATGGTTACTTTGATGAAAATCACTAGTGTAACTGAGTTGCTAATTGATCTGTCTCTTTCATGAAATATTATTTTTCTTTGAAAGAATGCTGATTCATTTTCGTTATGCAGTAGCGGCAACAGAGAATGAGAAGGTTGGATGGCATCACTGACATGAGTGTGAGCAAGCTCTGGGAGATAGTGAAGGACAGGGAAGCCTGGCATGCTGCAGTCCATGGGGTTGCAGAGAGTCAGACATGACTGAGCGACTAAACAAGAAGCTGATACAACATTGTAAATCAACTATACTGCAGTAAAATTAAGAAAAAAAGAATGCTGACAGACAAACTATGATTATTCAGACTTTGACATTTAATGACAGTTTCTCAAATATGAATGAAGTGAAACTGTCACTTTAGAGAAAACAACTGACAATGTTTGTTGTTAACGATAAAATTAGAATTTTGGAAACACTTGTTTCTGCTCTCACAAGCTTGACATCTTCCCAATACTTAAGGACTTTCCCAATCAGATGGTAGTGATATTAACAAATGTNTAATGACAGTTTCTCAAATATGAATGAAGTGAAACTGTCACTTTAGAGAAAACAACTGACAATGTTTGTTGTTAACGATAAAATTAGAATTTTGGAAACACTTGTTTCTGCTCTCACAAGCTTGACATCTTCCCAATACTTAAGGACTTTCCCAATCAGATGATAGTGATATTAACAAATGTATTTTTAAAATATTGTGCAATGAATGTGTCAGAACCTGGAAAATCTACATAACTCAATGAATTAATATTTTCTAAAAGAGCAATGCATGCTATTATATGCATTTATATTTGAATTTGCTGTCCTCTTTCCATGGTCATAGAGAAGTGAATCAGCTGTTGAGGACAAGGCCTGGAATCATATTAATTAATGCATTACGTAAATATTAATTGAACACCTCTGAGGTGCCAGACACAGTGCTAAATGCTGGAGATAAGACATAAAGGTGAATAAACATTTAATCTTTGCCTTATGGAGCATAGAGTCGACTAAGAAAGAAATTTATAAACATATGAAATGTTTTTAAATTCTGTTCGTGATGGACAGGGAGGCCTGGCGTGCTGTGGTTCATGAGGTCGCAAAGAGTCGGACACGACTGAGCGACTGAACTGAACTGAAAGGAACAAAACTGGGTTCTGAAGTGGAGAATACTTAGAGAGGGTCTGACTCTGAGAGCATGAGCAGCCAACGTTAAAGCCGACCTGAGAAAACCGAGTGGGGAGTGTGTGTGTGTGTGTGCAGGTGTGAATGTGAGTGCCTGTGGGGGTGGGGACATACGTGAGCGTGTGTGTGATGGCACAGATCCTGGTGTGTGTGTGTGTGTGTGTGTGTGACTGAGGAAAGAATCTTGGCACAGCTGGATTGAAGTGAGTACAGAGACGCCAGCTTGTGCAGGCCTTGCACACTCTGGTAAGTTCATTGTTCTTAATGTTGGTGCAAAGGCCTCTGTTAGAGGATATTTTATTTACACATTTTTGGATCTGGGTGATTATCGGCCACTCTGCTCATGACAAATTGAGGACACGGGGGCCAGAGAGCTTGAATGATTTCTTCAGAGTCGTGCGGTGAGTTAGAGGCAGAGTGAAGTTAGGGCCTCTGGCCCAGGTTCGTCGCTCTGTTTACTCCACCAATCAACGCTGCAGATGAGTTGCTTCTGTAGTTGGGTTTCTGCTAAGGACAGTACAGGTCACTTTTGTACAAGCTGTCTCAGTGTCACCAGTGGGGAGGTTGCTTAGGACCGAGTGTCTTGTAGATAGAAAGCGTTCGCTATTTGGAATTTTCTCATTGGATACACAGAAATGTCTCATTGGATCCACAGAAATGTTTCTTTCTTTATTTGGCTACGCCGAGTCTTAGCTGCAGCATGTGGGATCTAGTTCCCTGACAAGGAATCAAACCTGGGCTCCCTGCATTGGGAGCTTGAATTCTTTGCCACTGAGCCACCAGTGAAGTCCCTCTACAGAGTTCCAGTTTATAGATGTGAAAAGGGAGGCACGGACTAATAGGTCTTACAAGGTCTAGTAAGGTCTTACACTGTCTAGTGATGGAGCCAGGGTCCGACCTGTAGACCAGTGATCTTTCCACCAGATTGCTGTGATGTCTGTGGCATTCTGGTTGGGAATCCAAAATTTGTATTGGTCTGTCTAAACATAGGGCAGATCTCAGGAGGAAGACTCTGAGAGATAATTGGGATGGCTTCTGGGAGTGTGAAATATTGTTTATCTTTCCCCCATCACTTCTCAACACAGTAGACAGCCTTACTCCGTTATGAGTTCCTTATAATCCAAAGCAGACGTCCTCATACTTATGGATTTCTCCTTGCTTCCTACTAGACTTCAAACATTTTGAAAGCAGTGGTCACATCTTAATATTTATAAATCTGGACAGAATGCCTGGCACATGGTGGGCCCTCAGGAAATGTTTGAGGAATTAAATTGGAAAAGTCAGCCAGAATTATTACAGAATGAGCATTTATAAATTAGCTCTTTGGAGAAACAGTGCAACAAAAAGATGTGTTTATAAATGGTAGGTAATAAAAAAGCCATCTTTATTTATTATATATCACAATCTATCAAGAATAACATAGAACTAAGCTTAGTGCTTGCATATATAAATTGTCTAGCTAAAGCAAAATACATACCAAAGTGCCGGCTGGACTGCAGCCTACTCATCTATGTAATTTTAGTCTACTTGTAATTAATAAATGATGCAGTTTCCTGAATTATCTCTAACCTCAAATTCTAAATTTTCCCACTATCTAAAACACACACTGAGTCTTTCCCACTGTATTCATATTTAGAATTTTTGTAAGAAGTTAAGCAGTGCAGAAGCATATAGTAGGAAGTGAATAATCCCTCCTTATCTCTGTCTTTACTCTCACACTGAATACACTATCAGGCTTTGAATTTCTAAGAACAGAAATATTTTGGATCTTCATTTGGAAGAAAGGAGAATAGTCTAACTTTCTTGAGACTGACTTCCTTTTAANTTTAGAATTTTTGTAAGAAGTTAAGCAGTGCAGAAGCATATAGTAGGAAGTGAATAATCCCTCCTTATCTCTGTCTTTACTCTCACACTGAATACACTATCAGGCTTTGAATTTCTAAGAACAGAAATATTTTGGATCTTCATTTGGAAGAAAGGAGAATAGTCTAACTTTCTTGAGACTGACTTCCTTTTAAGAATGAACAAAAAGTCACGGAATAAAACAAAAAGTCATGGAATTGGAGAACTTTTTCTCAGGGGACATCTCTCACCATGGATAGAGAACATGTGCTGACTCAGTCTTTGCTGACTGGGGAGGAGTGATAGCAGGAGGTCATTTCTTTAATTGCTGAATTTATTTTAGACAGGCGGCATTTTGTATGTGAAGTTCAGAGGGTTGCAAGATGCTTCTTCGGATAGGTCAAGTTTAAAACCCTTTCTCTTGGTTACTTTGATTTTCTTCTTTGAAGTAGAACTGTTATATGGCTCCTGCAATGGTTTTCTTTATCCAGTTGAGGTGTTTTTTGGTAAGGAGGATGTAGATGCCAGGCTTCTGGGGGTTACCACACTTGCCAAAGGAAGTGACACCTCTGAAAACATTATCACATATCAGAGGACTTCCAGAATCCCCCTGAAACAGAAAGTTACATGACTGAGGCAGGAGTGCTTTCCAAGGATATTTAATCACTCTTTTAGTCATCCATTTATTCACTCATTCACTCACACATTTTCTCTCTTTCCTTAAAGGCTAATTTATATCTCTTTTATTAATTGTCTGCCCTCAGCATCAATTACACAGATCTGTTATTATTTTCCAAGCATTTCCCTTTTGCAAAAGACAATTCTGGAGATGTGCGAAATTTATTTTCATTGGTAAAACAAAGACAGAGTAGCAAGGGAAGCCTTTAACAGTGAAAATAACTGTCTCCCTCAGTCGCCCTGTATCCCCTTTTCTTGGTCAGTAGATGTTAGGGGAAGAGACTGGATGTTGGGACTGCCTGAGGCATGAGATGGGATTTGAACTACATCCTGCTTTAAAGAAGGACACAGGGTATGCCATCTCAGACCAAGGAGTACTTGTGAGAGTTCAAACAGATTTTAGGGCTCTTTTCCAGGGCTCATCAGTTCTCATTTCATATTCTCTCTGACCCTGCAAACCACTTCTGGAACCTGAATTCTAAATAAGGCCGAACACTAGTCAAGCCCATTCTTGGCACATAGAGAGGCAGGGCAACGCAGGAGCTGGGAGTCAGGNCTGATTTTGGAAATTCTCTTTGTTGATGGCATTTAAAATGGCTACTATCTTCCTGGAATGCAATACATATAAAGCGATTACTAAATTTTGCATGATCTTTGACCCAACAAGTCATATCTATGATTCACACTTTAAAAAATTGTGGAGATGTATTAGTTTCTCATTGTTGCTGTAACAAATTATCACAAACTTAGTGACTTAAAACAATAGACATTTATTATTTTATAGTTCTGTAGGTCATAAGTCTTATGTGGCTTTCCCTGGGCTAAGGTGTCAACAGGGCTGCGTTCTTTTTTGGACACTCTAAGAAAATCCATTTCTCTGCCTTCTTCAGTTTCAAGAGGTTGCTTGCATTCCTTGGCTTGTGGCCCGCTTCCAGCTTCAAAGCCATCAGTGGTCAGTGGAGTCTTTCTCACATTGCATCACTCTGACACTGAGTCTTCTTCTGCCTCTCCTTCCACTTTTAAGGACCCCTCTGATTACCCTGGGTTTCCCAAGTGGCTTAGTGGTAAAGAATCTGCCTGCAATGCAGGAGATGTGGGTTTGATTTCCTGGGTAAGGAAGATCCCCTGGAGAAGCAAATGGCAACCACTTCCAGTATTCTTGCCTGGGAAATCCATGGACAGAGGAGCCTGGTGGGCTACAGTGCATGGGGGTCACAAAGGATCAGACAGAACTTAGTGACTGAGCCAGCAAGCATGTGATTATATTGGGCCCACTCAGATAATCTCCCTATTTTAAGGTGGATTGATTAGCAATGTTAATTTTATCTAAAACCTCAATTCCCCTTTGCTTTGTAAACTCATATTCCCAGGCTCTAGGGATTAGGATGTGAGCATCCTTGACTAGATGGGGAGCATTATTTGACATATATTGTATGTTGGCTCTAATTAGAGTATGTTGGCTCTAATTAATCTGTATAACCATTCTGTGCAAAAATTAAATATTAATAACATGGAAAGTGATCACAAAACTATTGCCGTAGCAGACAATTCTTGTGTGTTACCACAGATCCCCTTGGCCTCATGTAATCTATGAACCTTGGCCACTTGTTCTTCTCAGCTGACTCTGTGGAGACCAATTCTGCATGGCCTTGTACCATATCCGGCACCACCTGAAAACACCTTGCTTCATGCCTGCGTGACACAGCTTTTGCCTCCTACCACTGGAATCCACTGCTGCTGCTGAGATCTAGGGCACGATGCAGAAGTGCAGGAGATTTCAAGTCTTTTAAGGAAATCTATTTACTAGTAGGAGATGGAATCTAATGGATAAATATTCTTTGAAGCACTAATTCTTATGGTTCTTGGAAGAGAGTCTGAGCAATCAGTTGTGCTTGATGCCAAGTTTCCAGTCCAGCCATTCACCCTTGTATTGGTGCTTCTCCTCAACATTCCTTTCCTCTCTTTCCACACTACCTGCTACCCCCTTCTCAAGTATTCTCATCTCTAAGAAAGTGGTAGCACATAAGTTCTGCCTCTGGAAACTCAAGCTGACAGTTGGGAGTGGCTCTAGGAGTTGGGAGTGATCTTACAAACTAGCTCTACAAAGTAGGATTTAGAGTTGACTGAGACTCACTGATCTGAAACACTGGGGACCCCACTGTTGGTGGTAAGTGGACGCCTTTGCTTCTCCTACCCTATGGTATGGGATCTGGGCAGCCTGTCCTCTGCCTCCCAGTAAGGGACATGTATGGGAGTGGGACTTCCCTGAAGTGGGACAGGTGCAAGAGGGGTAACTGTAACTTATTCACTCATTTGAACTTTGGACTTAGAGTGAACCTTGAGGGAACTGTTAAAGTGAGAAGAGACTTTTATGAGGTTCCCACCAAATCTTTCTAGCTGTAATTTGGTCATTTAGATGTGGTCTAGGGTCAGAGGTTTCTGTGTGGTAGGTTTTCTAGGTAATCAAGCTACAGATCATTTTTCTCCCCCTGCTCCCCAGCCGTCAGCTTTGCATATCATGTCACCCTATTAGATCACTCACCACCCCACTGTTGGTGTATCTACTGTGACCACTGGGACAAGTCCCCTTCGCTTCATTTCTTTTTAAATGTCACTTTATTTAGATACAGTTTACATATCATGCAATTCACCCACTTAAAATATTACAATTCAATGATTTTTATTATACAACTATTAATTTTTAAAATTGTGGTTTTATATACATATGTATATATATACACACATATATATAAAACCAATATATACACACCATAGAATTTGCCATTTTAATCATCTAAAATGACAATTCAGTGGCATTAATTATATTCACAATGTTGTGAACCTGTTACCAGTATGTAGTTCTAAAACTTTTTAGTCACCTTTAATAGAAACTGTAATCATTAAGTACTAACTCCCTCTTTCCTCTCNAAATTGTGGTTTTATATACATATGTATATATATATACACACATATATATAAAACCAATATATACACACCATAGAATTTGCCACTTTAACCATCTAAAATGACAATTCAGTGGCATTAATTATATTCACAATGTTGTGAACCTATTACCAGTATCTAGTTCTAAAACTTTTTAGTCACCTTTAATAGAAACTGTAATCATTAAGTACTAACTCCCTCTTTCCTCTCCTTCCAGCCTCCAGAAACTAATCTGCTTTCTGTCTCTATTAAATTGCCTAGTCTAGATATTTCATGTAAGGGGAATCATACAGTATTTGTCCTTTTATTCGGTTTATTTCACTGAGCATGATGTCTTCAAGATTAGTGCAGTTGTAGTAAATATTAGAATTTCATTCTTTGTTATGGCCGAATATGCTACATATTGTTTGTCCATTCACCTGTTGATGGTCAGGCTTCCTGGGTGACACAGTGGTAAAGCATCTGCTGCCAATGCAGGATACGCAGGTTCAGCCCCTGGGTCGGGATAATCCCCTCTAGTAGGAAATTTCAACCCACTCCAGTGGGTTGAACCCAGTGACCACAGTCCACTGGGTTGCAAAGAGTCAGACACAACTGAAAGCGTGAGCACACTCACACTGCTGATAAACATTTGGGTTGCCTCCATTTTTTGGCTATTGTGAATACTGCTCCAACGAACACTGATGTGCAAGTATCTGTTTGAATCCTTGCATTTGGGTATATACCTAGGAGTGAAATTGCATAGATGTATGGTAATCTGTGTTTAGCTTTTTGAGGAAGCTCATTTGGCAGTTTTCCTTCCTTTTTTTTTTTTTTTATTCTAATTTATTTATTTACTTGTTCATTTTTTACATTTCTCAAAAAAAAGGAGTTCATTTTTTACATTTGTTAAACTGAAGTATAGTTGATTAAAAATTTTCTATTGGAGTGTAATTGATTTACAGTGCTGTTAGTTTCAGATGTATAGCAAAGGGAATCTGTTACACACCCACACTCTTTTTGATTCTTTTCCCATATAGGCCATTACAGAGTGTTGAGGAGGGCTCCCTGTGCTATACAGTAGGTCCTTATTAGTTATCTATTGTATACATATAGTAGTGTGTATAGATAAATCTCCCAGTTTATCTCTCCCTCCTTGACTGATCTGGATTATGTGGATATACAACTCTTATTCAATTTCTAGAACATGAAATATCCATTTAGTTATTCATTCAATTTAAGGTATATGTAAAGTACCTGCCATGAGCTAGATCTGGGAATTACTGCCTGAATGGATATTATGGCCTAAAGACAGAAACACTGATGTTCAGTGCAGTGGTCAGTGAGGACAGCAGGGTTTGGAAATAAAAGAGCCCTGCCTTTAAACCCCAGCTCTGCCATTTAACGTGCACATCCTTTCTGAGCTCAGAGGTCCCTAGCTCATTGGACTGTTGGAAGGACTGCTGTAAAATAATGGTATGGCTGAGATCCTTAGTCTGGGGTGATCCCAGGTATTTCCCCCAAAGTTTCCCAGGTGATTATAAAGCGGCAGTCAGGACAGAGAAGTGCTGCGGTAAAGTGTTACCTGGCACATAGAGGGCCCTCAGCAATGTTGCTGGACCTCCTGGGCTAACCTGGAATCATCTCCAGACCACACTCCTGGCCAGATGCCACCAGGGGTGTGGGAATGGATGGAGTCAGGAGGAGGAGGGTCTGCTACCAGTGAGTCAGAGACTGGCTGGGCTGTAGCTGCCTGAGGCCTGTTTCCCAGGAACAAAGAGGGGGGGGACTTTATAACCCTCCTCCCCGGCCTCTCTAAGCACTTGGAGACCAGGGATTTAGGTCTGGTCAAGGCAACACACTTCCAGGTTTACTTTTCACCAGAGCAGGCATAGTGCCTTCCTCTCCTTGTCTGAGATTTAATTCAGTCTTTCAGCTGCCCTGAAACAACAAGGTGCCTATTTTATTTTTTGTGAAAATGNCAAGGACTTTATAACCCTCCTCCTCGGCCTCTCTAAGCACTTGGAGACCAGGGATTTAGGTCTGGTCAAGGCAACACACTTCCAGGTTTACTTTTCGCCAGAGCAGGCATAGTGCCTTCCTCTCCTTGTCTGAGATTTAATTCAGTCTTTCAGCTGCCCTGAAACAACAAGGTGCCTATTTTATTTTTTGTGAAAATGCATACTTTAGGTGACATATAAGATGGTATAAATTTACCTTTCAAAGGTTTTTGAATTGGCAACATTTGATAANTTCGCCAGAGCAGGCATAGTGCCTTCCTCTCCTTGTCTGAGATTTAATTCAGTCTTTCAGCTGCCCTGAAACAACAAGGTGCCTATTTTATTTTTTGTGAAAATGCATACTTTAGGTGACATATAAGATGGTATAAATTTACCTTTCAAAGGTTTTTGAATTGGCAACATTTGATAATTAACTGGTGACAGGGACTGGGTGATAGATATATAGGGATTCATATATTATTCTTTATACTTTTGCACATAAAGAAATAGAGACTTCGATGGTTTTCCTGTGCTTCCTGTATTATTTGAACCTTTGACAGAAGAGTGACCGTTTAGTATATTCTTGCCATTCATAGCGAGATGTATTGTTGAACTTGGCCAGTTTGCCAAATATCCTGTGTCACCAAGCAGAAAAATTTGGCTAATTGCAATGAATTATAACATAGAAAAAACTTTAAACTCCATTTGGCATGCTAAGTCCCTTCAGTTGTGTCGGACTCTTTGCAACCCTATAGCCTAGCCCGCCAGACTCCTCTGTACATGGAATTCTCCAGGCAAGAACACNTGCAGATGGTGATTGCAGCCATGAAACTAAAAGACGCTTACTCCTTGGAAGGGAAGTTATGACCAACCTGGATAGCATATTGAAAAGCAGAGACATTACTTTGCCAAAAAAGGTCTGTCTAGTCAAGGCTATGGATTTTCCAGAGGTCATGTATGGATGTGAAAGTTAGACTGTGAAAAAAGCTGAGCGCTGAAGAATTGCTGCTTTTGAACTGTGGTGTTGGAGAAGGCTCTTGAGAGTCTCTTGGACTGCAAGGAGATCCAACCAGTCCATTCTAAAGCAGATCAGTCCTGGGTGTTCAT
>SJYA01002726.1:5095433-5158330 GCA_006410615.1 Neotragus moschatus
GACTCTTGAGAGTCCCTTGGACTGCAAGGAGATCCAACTAGTCCATTCTGAAGGAGATCAGCCCTGCATGTTCTTTGGAAGGAATGATGCTAAAGCTGAAACTCGAGTACTTTGGCCGCCTCATGCGAAGAGTTGACTCATTGGAAAAGACTCTGATGCTGGGAGGGATTAGGGGCAGGAGGAGAAGGGGATGACCAAGGATGAGATGGCTGGATGGCATCACTGACTCGATGAGTCTGAGTGAACTCCAGGAGTTGGTGATGGACAGGGAGGCCTGGTGTGCTGCGATTTGTGGGATCGCAGAGTCGGACACGACTGAGCGACTGAACTGAACTGAACTGGGTGAATTTGAAGAGATGTATAGTATGTTGACTTTTTATTGCTTCACTGAAAGCAATACAGACACAATTTTTGTGGCCATGAACTGAACGACTTGAAAGCACAGGTGTTGGGCAGGGAGTGGTAGCTCCATGTTTGAGTTAGACATATCCCATATTATTAAAGTAAGAATGCTTGAAGAATGAAAACCACACTGATGCTTGGGAGAATAGAACTAATTACTGGGCATTGGGTTATTGTTTTTGCTTTGGCCACCAGGCTACTTTATTAGATCAGATTCAGTTACCTCTGAAGAAGGTGTCTGAGGATAAATGGAGACTGAAACCTCTTTATCTTCTTAATTGACATTTGGAAAGGGATGGGGTAGGGTCACTCGGTGTNATAGAACTAATTACTGGGCATTGGGTTATTGTTTTTGCTTTGGCCACCAGGCTACTTTATTAGATCAGATTCAGTTACCTCTGAAGAAGGTGTCTGAGGATAAATGGAGACTGAAACCTCTTTATCTTCTTAATTGACATTTGGAAAGGGATGGGGTAGGGTCACTCGGTGCCCTAGGCAGTGGGATGGGGGTGAGGTGTAGGGGATGGTGGTGTGGAGTGAAAGTTATATGTGTGTGCCATAAGTTGACTAATTATGAAGATGAAGGGCTTCATTAGGATGCCTTTTGTTAAAATGAAAAATTTAAACTAAGCTGAGGAAAGAGTGAATGAGGTAATTCTACCAAGATGTTAAATAGGAACATCTCCAGAATGGCACCATTTGCTGTTATTGTTGTGAAAGAGGAATTGTTTATTCTCAATTTATGGATGAGGAAATTGAAACTCGGCTGGGTAAATAACTTGCCCAAAGTTGCATCACTAATATCTGACAAGCCAGAATTTGAGCCCAAGACTGCCTGACCCCAGAGCTGACTGTTGCCCTTGAAGTTGGTGGGTCACTGGATCAGAGACCTGATAGAACAGGTCCCCATCTAAGGACATGTTGCTGAACCGTGCCTTTTGTCCATCTATGACCCCCTTTGTAAAGGATCTTACTGTTTTTGAAACCTCTAAATGAAAGGGGCTTTTGGCCCCTGTGCCAGCCTGTGTCCTCCTGGAGACCACTCAGGTATGAGCTAAGTTTCTGCCCATGTATGTGTGGGACTTGTCCAGCTGACCTTGAGCAAGGTGACTCCTCTAAGTCTTTGTCTGAGAAACATAGGTTAAGAGAGGCTCCAGGCTCTGCTGATCCACTCCAGGCTTGGCTCTCACTCCTAAAGGGTTTAGTCACAGACTCTCCAGGTCAGATGCTTTTCCCAGGAGAGCCAGCTTCATCTCTAAGTTGCTGGCACCGTTTTTAAAGAGTAAGATGGAACAGCAGTTATCATATAGCTGAATTACAAGAAATAACTAATTTTCCTTAACTAATATATAAGCAGAAGTCTGCCACTGTGATTATTTCCTGCAGTTTTCTTAACTACCCTCTTTATACACTGATGCTTAGGGAGGTTAAATGAGGTTAGGGAGGTTCATTGACTGTGCTCCTGGAATGCAGATCCAGGCCGACACCAGAGCCCAGTCTCTCAATCACTGTGCAGTAGTGCTGTATATACGACAGTGATACCTGAGCAATGGTGATATTTGCCCAAAGTCTAAACAACAGTGATATCTAAAACTAGCCCCCTAGAATGAGGGAGCTGGTCAACCCAGCTCAGTCTGAGTGTGCAAAGGCTGGAGAACTGCAGAAAATCTGGATCTTGTCTTTGTTTCTCTCAGTGCCCTGTGGATATTGTTGCTATTCAGTTGCTAAGTTGTGTCTGACTCTTTCGTAACCCCCATGGACTGCCAGGCTCCTCTGTCTGTGGAATTTCCCAGGCAAGAATACTAGAATGTGTTGCCATTTCCTTCTCCAAGGGATCTTCCCAGCCCAGGGATTGAACCTGTGTCTCCTGCGCTGGCAGGCAGATTCTTTACTACTGAGTCACCAGGAAGCCCTGCTGGCAGGCAGATTCTTTACTATTGAGTCACCAGGAAGCCCTCTCTGTGGATTGTCCCCACTCTAATCCACTTATTTACTTCGCGGCTACATTTTCTGTCTCTTTAGTGGGAGGACAATTAGACATGAAGTCCTGGCAATGACTCAGAGACTAGAGGAGAATTTACAAAATTAATTTTCAGAATGTCATCTTGGACAAATACATACCAATTTACAATTTCCTTGTGACTGTTTTTCCATGAAGTGTGGGCATCTATGATGAAGTGTGGAGAGGACCCTGGGCCTCAGGGGATAGGGGAAAACCTCTGGTGGTGACTGGCTGGGCAGCTGCCTGGGAGGCCTGTAAGAAGCCTGACTTTCTGCTTCTTGGGGTGACTGCCTAATAGTCTGGCATAGAGGGGAGTTTCCATAGAGTGACTTGATTCCTGGGCCTAGTTACAACTGACTGACAGCGCACTGACAAAGACTGCTGCTGCTGCTGCTGCTGCTAAGATTCCATAGACGGCAGCCCACCAGGCTCCCCCGTCCCTGGGATTCTCCAGGCAAGAACACTGGAGTGGGTTGCCATTTCCTTCTCCAATGCATGAAAGTGAAAAGTGAAAGTGAAGTCGCTCAGTCGTGTCCGACTCTTCACGACCCCATGGACTGCAGCCTACCAGGCTCCTCCGCCCATGGGATTTTCCAGGCAAGAGTACTGGAGTGGGGTGCCATTGCCTTCTCCACTGACAAAGACTACCGCTGCTTTAATCCCCGAAGCTTCTGACATAATTGCAGCAGTCCATGTTTCAGGGTAAGGGAGACACCTACTGTTCATTTAGAGGAAGGTAGCTAACTTTAGTCCTTTGAATTCAGAGCTGTGTGTGTGCTTGTGTGTGTGTGTTGTGGTGGCTATTGAGTCGTTAATTGTGTCTGACTCTTTGCAACCCCATAGATGGCAGCATGCCAGGCTCTTCTGTCCTTCACTATCTCCCAGATTTTTCTCAAACTCATGTTCATTGAGTTGGTGGTGCCAACCAACCATTTCATTTTGTGTAGTCCCTTCTCCTGCCTGCAATCTCTCCCAGCATCAGGGTTTTTTTTTTTTTTTTTCCCAATGAGATGGCTCTTCACATCAGGTGGCCAGAGTACTAGAGTTTTAGTTTCAGCATCTATGTGTGTGTTAATGGGAGGGATTTGTAATCACAATGCTTGGTCGTGGGAGTAGTGAGGTGAATGCAGGGTTATTCAGAGAGTTCTAGGTTGCCAAAGCTGCAAGAGTTCTTAGAGACCATGTCATAGAATCGGGTTGTTCAATATGGTAGCCAGTAACCACATATAGCTGTGTAAATTAAGTGGATTAAAATTTAAAATCCAGTTTCTTGGTTTCAGTAGCCACGTTTTAGCTACTCACTATTCACATACTGTTGGTGGTTGCAATATTGGCCATCATGGATGCAGAACATTTCCATCCTCTTAGAAAATTCTATTGGACAGTGCTGCTCTGGAGAAGGAAATGGCAACCCACTCCAGTGTTATTGCCTGGAGAATCCCAGGGACAGGGGAGCCTGGTGGGCTGCTGTCTATGCGGTCGCACAGAGTCGGACACGACTGAAGCGACTTAGTAGTAGTGCTGTTCTAGAGTCTTTGGGACCAATCCCCTTGTTTTTGTTTTAATTTTTTTTTTTTGAGCAAGATATTAACTTTTATTGTTTCATTCACAAGGCTTGAGATGATTTGTTATTACAAGATAACCTAGCCTAAGCTGGCTAAAACAGTTGAAAATTTTAATAATGAAATAAAAATAGATATAAAAGTACATGCAAATTCCTTTCTCAAAAACTTCAAAGCACAACTCAATGTCTTAATATATATTAAAAAAATGTTTTCTAACAAACTGCCTTTGAGCCCTCGCCCCTGTGCACGGCACCGGCACTGGGAGTCAGGCTGCAGTTCCAGATCAAGTTCTTGGGCATAACCGGAGTCGTCTGGACCCACAACATCGCCTCTTGGCCACTCAGCAACCAGGAGTGCTGAGGGGCAGTGCCTGGGTGACAGTGGGTAAGGGGCTGAGGCCACCCAGGCTTCAGCCCTGAAAGCTAAGGTAGAAATTTCTTCAGAAAATGTTGGGGATCCTGCAGTCTCTGTTAGTGCCCCACAGGTCCTTGTCTTCCCTGTTAGTCAGAGTGTCATCTCCGCCAATTTCCTTTTTTAAAAATGAGAAAACTGAAGCTCAGAGAAGGGACTTGCCTAACTGGTTTGTACTGAAGCTGGGCCCAGGGCCCAGGTTATTGGCACTTCTTGCCTGGTGCCCTTGAGGCGCTTCCTAATTAAGTTTATGGCACTGTGCTAGGTATGAGGGGTTAATGAATGGTACCGTTCTGACCTCTTGCCCTTCTGCAAATCAAAGTCCAATCACGTGGGCTATCCAGTGTTTTTCAGATACTTTTGAGCAGGGAAGCTTCTCTTCCCCATGGAATCTGTGGAAAACTAAAATATAAAGTAGATGAAAACCAGAGCTGCTTTTGCTGAAGCACAATGTGAGTATGTGTGTCTGTGTGTGTATGTGCGGGGGGTGGGGGGGGTGCAGGGGTGTGTGTCCCAAGGCCTCGTTGTCCCAGTCTCCTCCTCATGGTCCGGTCACCCTCTTGGGATGATAGAGCTCCTGGAAACTTGTGGTCTACACTCAGGCTCCCTAACTGGAGGAAACTGGGCTCTCAGGTTTGGAGTGACTGTAAGGCATGGGGACGGAGATGTGCAGAGAGGGGTGATGGGAGTTATTGCTTGTCTAATGTTTCAGAGACTCAGGGGGTATAGACAGAGGTTTGAAGATGATGACATGTCCTCTCATTATAGCCTCTATTTCCTTCCAGGATGGAAAGGGGCGGGGCAGGGCAGAAACACAGACATTTGAAAACTAAATGGTTGGTGGCAGACCTTTTCCCAGATGTGGTGGGCTTTTCTTGTAGGATTTCATGCATTCATTCATTTACTGGCTTATTCATCTATTTGTGAGATATTTACTGACTTTCTATTATGGGAAAGAGGTTGAACTAACGTTCTCAGTGGAGTGGGTGCTAAGGTAAATCAGATAGGGACCTTGTCTTAAAGGAAGTTAGAAGCCAGTAAGGGAGAAAAGATAGAAATACCAATACCTAAAATACAAGATGGGGCTTCCCAGATGGCATAGAGGTAAAGAATCCACCTATCAATGCAGGATTCCCAGGAGATGGGATTCCATCTATGGGTCGGGAAGATCCCCTGGAGAAGGAAATGGCAACCCACTCCAGTATTCTTGCTTGGAAAATTGCATGGGCAGAGGAGACTGATGGGCTACAGTCTGTGGGGTTGCAAAGGAAAATACAAGGTAGAAAATGCCAAATGCAAAAATCTGAGTATTGCCAAAGTATTATGGGATTGTGGAAGAGGAATAAATTACCTCTAACTTGTGACTGAGCAAGGGATCGTGGAGGAAAGGAGTGGATTTAGACTGGGGAGAGAGGGCGGAAGTGTCTCTCCTCATGCCTGGAGCTGGGAAAGTGGGACACAGCAAGCAGTTCAGTTTGGTGGGAGCAGGAGGTTATTAAAAGCAGTTCGATGGTTTTTGTCTTACCCAGCGCCTGCACCTTCGAGAACAAGCTATCATGTGGAAGAAAGTATCAGGCCCAAATCTTGCCTCTGTTAATGCAAATGAGAAAGGAGTTAGGGACAAAAGCTACCTTCAGTCTTGGAGCCTTCAGGATTCTGCTGAGGAGAGAAATCTGCCAAAAAACCAACTTGGAAACCTCCTTCCTCGCTGGCTTCCTCAGCAGATCCTGACGCCCGTTTCAAGCAGGGGGGAGGGGGCAGGCAAATCAACTGTCCACACAAACACCACTGGTGGATCCCTGCTGCCAGCTCTTCCTGGGGATTGAAAGCTCCTGGTTTGGTGAGTTGGCTCCTTTGCACAAACCCTAGAAACACACAACTGTAAATAAACTGTATCTTGGAGAGAGAGCTAAAGCGAAACCATTCCAGTTTTTGGACCTAACACTGCCTTTGTTCTGGCATGAGGAAGACCCTGGGTGTGCACACAGAGTGAGGATGGGAAGACCATGAGAGGGTCCTGAAGTGGCTTCTGCTAAAATATTTTCACAGGCTCTAGATAGATGTTAATTTCCAGAAACTAAGTATATACAGCTTGGAAGATGCTGAGAAAATTGATGAACGTCTTGGAATAATTTACCAATACTGCTGCATAGATTAGTAGTTAATTCTTTTATTTAGAAAAACTTAAAAATTTGCAAGATTTTTTAAAATTGCAGTAAAATATAAATAAAATAACATTTACCATTATAACCATTTTAAGTGTACAGTTCCATGGTATTAAATATGCTCACAGTGTTGGGCAACCTCCAATATCATCCACCTTCAGGACTTTTTCCGTCTTCCTGGATTGAAACACTATATCCATTAAACAGTCATTCCCCACTCCTCCTTCTCCCAGCCTCTGGAAACTACTGGTTTGCTTCCTGTCCTTATGAATTTGACTACTCTAGGTACCTCACATACTGTGACCCCATGGACTGTAGCCTGTCAGACTCCTCTGTTCATGGAATTCTCCAGGTGAGAATACTGGAGTGGGTTTCCATTCCATTCTCCTGAGGATCTTCCCAACCTGGGGACTGAATCCAAGCCTCTCGCATTGTGGGCAGAATCTTTACCATCTGAGCCACCAGGGAAGCCCTACACGGCAGGTACCTCATATAAGTAGAACTGTACAACATTTGTATTTTGGTGACTGGCTTATTTAACTTTGCATAATATTTTCAAGGTTTATCCATGTTGTAGCTTGTGTCAGAATTTCCTTCCTTTACAAGGCTGGATAATATTCCTCTATATGTGTATACTACATTTTACTTCCCTAATCATCTACTCATGGGCACTTGGGTTGTTTCTTTTAGCTAATGTGAATGTGACTGCATAAATATCTGTTTCAGCCCCTGATTTCAATTCTTTTGGGTAGATACTCAGAAGTGGAATTGTTGTATTATATGGATAATTCTATTTTTTAATTTTTTGTACTGTTTTCCATAGTAACTGCATTTTACATTCCCACCAGTAATGCCCAAGGGTTCCAGTTTCTCCATATCCTTGTCAACACTTACTGTATTCTTTTTTTTTTAATAATAATTGTCATAATGAGGGTGAAGTGATTGAACACTTTTTGAATAGTAATGATGTACTTAGCCTTCCAGAACATTGATTACAAAGCAGTTTAATGTATCTGTTTCCCCAGGTACCTATTCTAAGTTTCACATGGATGTTACACTGACTGATTTCTTCCTGAAACTTGGACAATTAAATCTGTGTTTCTCAAAGCAAATAGAAAAACAATGGCACAGCAATGTGATGAGATATCACATTATTGTGTCTGATGCTCTNACTTAGCCTTCCAGAGCATTGATTACAAAGCAGTTTAATGTATCTGTTTCCCCAGGTACCTATTCTAAGTTTCACATGGATGTTACACTGACTGATTTCTTCCTGAAACTTGGACAATTAAATCTGTGTTTCTCAAAGCAAATAGAAAAACAATGGCACAGCAATGTGATGAGATATCACATTATTGTGTCTGATGCTCTTGGGACCTGGCCACACACCCTCAAAACTTTCAGCTCATATACTCTACCCCAAAACTTTCAGCTGCAGAAAGATCTATAGATCTTTACTTGTGAGCTTCCTCCAGCTGTTGAGGTCTTCTCAGCTTTGAACAGGGCAGCCTCAAAGTGTTGGGGAGTTAACACACACTGGGAACAGCCCTTGAACCAATGACTGAGTCCTGGTTGCCCAGGGTGATAGCCTGCTCATTGGCATCTTTCCTTGTCGTTTTCTGACTGTTTCTTGGAATCACCTCCTAAAGAAGCAATTTGCATTCACGTCTGTCTCAGCATCTGTTCTGGAGGAACCCAACCTACGACAGTCATTACAATGATGGCTAGGTGGACTTTGCTGTTGAATGGTGAAAAGTTAATAAAATAATGACACATGAAAAAGCTGTAACTAGATTTAAATTATGCTTCTGTGAAAATAAGCTTTATAACTGCTTACAATTTATATAAAAAGTTTTTTTTTCCTGCTGAAAGTATTCTATGTGTGTTTCCCTTGTGAAGCTATTTATACTGTGTAACAAAAATGAATTTCCTTGAACATTTCAAGGTTTTGGTCATCTTGCTATATTCAGTTATATTATGAAACTTAATGTTTCAGATTCCTACAATGTCCCACCTCGGAAAGATGGCTTCATGCTGACTCCTGGGTATATTATTGTCTTCAGCTATGCATCAGCTTAAAAGCTAAGTGAGACCTGAAATTCTATTCTCCTTGCTTTACATACGTAGAGAAATAGTTATTGCCTTTTCCTTTTGTGCTGAGAGTTTCATTTGTGAAATTTCACCCTGTTGAGTTGTGTACCTTTCTTATGGGAAATATTTTAAATTTTGTTTGATAGGTCATTCTTTGACTTTCTTATTTCCAAATGTTAGCTTCATGAGTGTCTAGAAGNAAATTCTATTCTCCTTGCTTTACATACGTAGAGAAATAGTTATTGCCTTTTCCTTTTGTGCTGAGAGTTTCATTTGTGAAATTTCACCCTGTTGAGTTGTGTACCTTTCTTATGGGAAATATTTTAAATTTTGTTTGATAGGTCATTCTTTGACTTTCTTATTTCCAAATGTTAGCTTCATGAGTGTCTAGAAGGAAGATGATTTAAGGATTCCTGGTCAAATTAGGTTTAGTTATGTGGCAATGTGATTTGCCATAAATTGCATATTCTATATGTCTTAAGTGAGGATTTATTGTGGAACATGAAAAGTATGTGGTCAAGGAGTTATTTTTAATTTTTTGAGTGTTATTGGAAGTCTAAATGTTTCACAGCAGACTTACTAAAATTTTGAAAATCAGATGAAATTTATAGGCAGGAGCTCAAGGAAGGGGATGCTGTCCAGGGGGAAAAGGCAGACTATGAGGAGGTAACTTCTGATAAGAAATACTATTTCCTCTGAAGCTTTGGAGCCCGATGATGGCTAGATTTAGTTGTTGACCAGCAATCCTGTAAGGGCTTCCCTGGTGGCTCAGACAATAAAGAATCTGCAGAGTAAAGCAGAACTGAGTTCGACCCCTGGCTCAGGAAGATCTCTTGGAGAAGGGAATAGCTGCCCATTCCAGTATTCTTGTCTGGAGAATTCCGTGGACAGGGGAACCTGGTGGGCTACAGTCCATGGGGCTGCAAAGAGTTGGACACGACTGAGCGACTAACACTTTCATTTTCAATATAGTCAATCCTGTATACCTAGATGAAGATTTTCTCAGAGAAACTTAATCCATCATGGGTTAGGCCATTATCAAGTTAAGGAGAAACTGACCTGAGTTTGATATTTGGTTGTTGCAAAATAAGTGGTCAGTCAGTTCAGTTCAGTTCAGTCGCTCAGTTGTGTCCGACTCTTTGCGACCCCATGAATCGCAGCACGCCAGGCCTCCCTGTCCATCACCAACTCTCGGAGTTCACTCAGACTCATGTCCATCGAGTCAGTGATGCCNCAGGGGCTTAGCTGCCCTGCGGCATGTGGGATCTTAGTTTTGAAAACCATGTTCCCTGTAGGCAGCTTCTTAACCACTGAACCACCAGGGAAGTCCTAGGGACTATTTTTTCTGATGTAGCTATTAGTATTTCTATGGAAATCTCCCTGGGGTCAGTAAGGAATAGGTATTCAGAATTAACAGTATCACAGAAATCTCCTGAAATAAGCAAGCCACATAGACTGACACTTGGGAAGGGGGAAAATGTCAAAATAAACCATTTCTTTGTAGAATTCAGGAATTCAACCTTCTCTACAACCAATTCCTAAATAAAATCAGGAAATTCAAATTTGGGCTGCAAGCAAGTTGTCTGACATCTCTNCAGTATCACAGAAATCTCCTGAAATAAGCAAGCCACATAGACTGACACTTGGGAAGGGGGAAAATGTCAAAATAAACCATTTCTTTGTAGAATTCAGGAATTCAACCTTCTCTACAACCAATTCCTAAATAAAATCAGGAAATTCAAATTTGGGCTGGAAGCAAGTTGTCTGACATCTCTTGCATCAATACCACCATTAACAAAATTTGCAAGTTGTATCCATTCTCAGACTTATTGACCCTGATAGTGTTTTAATAATTATATCAAGTTCATCAGGCTCCTTTGAAAGTATAATTTTATACAGATTTGGAAAATATTACATTTCTAAATCTTTTATGCAATGAACTGACAAGAACAAGCATCTTATTAAAATTAATGAAATAATTTACTCCTTAAAGTTCAATACTGCTAAAAGCTAAGTAGTATTTAGACAATGATGACAAGGACAAAAAAAGTAACTTTGAAAGTAATCTCTTTCAGACCAGGCATACTAAGTGCTTTTGTAACCTTTTTTTTCCTTCCTACAAAGTAATGATAAAACTTACCAAGTCTAATATAAAGGATGGCTCATTGAAATTTTAATTAAGTAATAATATTCAATGTTTATATAGTATTTTTTACCATAGTGCTCCAAGAATTATCAAATAATAATTGAACTTTCTAAGTCACTTACTTCACTGCCTCTTACCCCTCACCTTTATGAAGAATTTTTAAAAATAACTTTAAGCGTATGATAATTATGTTAAAAGGTTCTAGAAACAGAGTTTTATCAATTTGTCATTCATTTTTTCAATCATTCATCATTATAATAAAATTTTCCATTTATCCATCCATTCATCCACATACTCACCCATATACTTAGAAATTTTTATTAAGCAACCACCACATAAGAGGTCTTATGGTAAATTCTGGCTCTATAGTGGTGATCAAAAGGGTCCCAGCTCTCATGGAGCTAGTAGTATAGTAAATTCTACAGCATAAATTCTAATAAGATTTATGTGATTATACTGTTTCCATCCAAAATAATTTTTGAAATATGCTTTTCCTAATTAAGATTCAGATAACTTCAGGTATAATACTTTTAGTTGCACAGATCTAGAGATAAGAACATTTGAAAAGAGAATGGAGGCCTTGTCTGAATACAGCTGAGTTCAACAAACACAAACCTGTATTCTGTGCAGGTTAATGTGGTTAGATCACATTGTGAGGTGTGCCAGTGTGGCAAAGGAAGGCAGTGGCTCATGGAAACCAATATATTAGCTCACTTCTGTTTTAATGTTGTTCTGTTAAGTTTAAAAAAAAAATAATTAAGAGAACAGAGGTTACAGGCAAGGCTAAAATTTATGATGCTTCCATCTTAGAATTCCTATGTCAACTTGGGGTTTGAAAATTTTTCTTCCCTTCCTTGGTCATTGATGCTTCTAAAAGGGCAGATAAATAATCATTCCTGACTCATAGAGCAAGCTGACTCATCTCTAGCTGAGAGAAATGTACCATTTCCTCCAGAGATGTGTTTGCTCACATTGCTTAGTCTTAGATATCTCTATGCTGGGTTAGGTCCTGAGAGAATTGAGTTCTCAAAAAGAGCAAATGAGTTCACCTTTATTTTCAATGACATGATTTTTACCACAGCAATTGCTATAACCTTTTTTTTTTTTTGGTCTAGTCAGAGGTGGGAAATACAAAACTGGTGATTTAGATATTTCCTTCCCTCTACCTTAGGAAATCGTTGACAGTGAATCAGGCCTCATCTGTACTGGACAAGAGTGTTAAGAGGAAATTGTCCTGCAGGGATTCTGAATGACTCACACTTGACTGAGTTTTCTTTAGAACAACTTTTGTATTACAGGTGTTATATATTGATACATGTTGCCATTGTGAGTACTCTATGCATATCACTTTAATAATAATTTTTGGAACACAGCATATTTATTTGCATGTTCACGTTAGCTTGTTAGAACCTGAGTTCCTACATGGCAGGAATTGTCTTTTCTTCTTGGTATTTCCAGGGATCAGCACAGTGTTCAGTTAATAGTGAAAGTTGCTCAGCTGTGTCTGACTGTTTATGAGTCCATGGACTATACAGTCCATGGAATTCTCCAGGCCAGAATACTGGAGTGAGTAGCCTATCCCTCCTCCAGGGGATCTTCCTGACCCAGGAATCGAACTGGGGTCTTCTGCATTGCAGGCAGATTCTTTACCAACTGATCTATCAGGGAAACAAGCTCAGTTAATAGAGGTGCTTGAAAAGTGTTTTTTATGTGAATGAATGAACCTCTCTGAATGCTCAATAGTGAGGACTNTCCAGGGGATCTTCCTGACCCAGGAATCGAACTGGGGTCTTCTGCATTGCAGGCAGATTCTTTACCAACTGATCTATCAGGGAAACAAGCTCAGTTAATAGAGGTGCTTGAAAAGTGTTTGTTATGTGAAAGAATGAACCTCTCTGAATGCTCAATAGTGAGGACTCAGAAGTGTATTTGGATTGGTTATTAACGTGGCCACTCTGCACTGTTGGCTGGTATGACCACATGTGAGCCTGCTTAGGTTTTCTACAACATGGCTAATATTCATGGTATTACTATATCCAACGTTCTTCCAGTGGAGTTGCTCTTGTAATTCGGATGGAAAGGCTACTATATTATTCCAAATGGTTGTGAAATAATAAAATAAATAATAATCTCAAATGTCAGAGAAAATTATTTTCATCGAACTTAAAACAATTCTACAAGATCCGCTTACAAAATATACACAAAGGGAGAAAATAGTGTTACAGACTACTGAGTACCATGTATTATTTTTATAGTAGGAACAAGAATGTTTGCCATGCAGCAGTATGTGGTTAAGATAAAAATATCTTTTCAAATAAGTCAGGGCATATTTTTCCATGTTAAGCCACAGGGTGAAACAACAAGAAGGAAGTGATTTATTGATTATAACATTTAAAAGTTACTTTTCTGAATCAATTCTTATTTTAATAGGGCTAAAATCACTAGGAAGTTTGGAGAATATGGGCATAAGGGCATAAAGATATATGCTTATCACTGTTTGGAGCATATACCAGGGACAGAAATTTTAGGTTTCTGATTTTATCTATTAGGATTGGTCAAGGATGTATAATGGACTTCCTTGGTGGCTCAGTGGCAAAGAATCTGCCTGCCAATGCAGAAGACTCAGGAGATATGAGTTTGATCTCTTGATCAGGAAGATCCCCTGAAGGAAAAAATGGCAACCCACTCCAGTATTCTTGCCTAGGAAATCCCAGGGACAGAGGAGACTGGCGGGCTGTAGTCCATGGGGTCACAAAGAGTTGGACAAGACTGAACACGCATGCATAAAGATATATGTAACAGAAAGTTCCAAATAATAGTGGATTAAACATATAAGTGTTTTTCTTTCATGTAAAGGAAGTTCTCAGGCAGAGAGTACAGGAATGGTATAGAGGCTCTCTCTGTTTCATTGTCACTAACACTTGGTCTCTATTCAAGTTTGCCACATGGTACCAGGATTTTTGCTGGAATTCTAGTCATCACATCTACAATCCCAGCAGTAGGAAGGAGGAAGGGGAAAAGGGCACTCCTTCCTGCTGAATCAGCTTTCTTTAAAGGAACGTCCTGGCTAAAAGTTTATTAGTTTTGCTTATCCTTTCAAAGAACCAAGTTCTTGGGTTCAAATGTTGTTTGGGATTTTTCTTGTTTCCTGAGGTAAGCTTGTATCACTCTAAACTTCCCGCTTAGAACTGCTTTTGTTGAGTCTCATAGGTTTTGGATGAAAAAGCTTAGGAAACCAAAAACAAAAGGAAAAGACAACCTATGAAATGGGAGAAAATATTTGCAAATGATGCTACTGGCAAGGGATTAATTTCTAAAATATACAATCAGCTCATACAGCTTAATATAAAAATAATCAAAAAATGGGCAGAAGACATAAACAGATATACAGATGCCCAGCAGGCACACGATACTCAATACTGCTACTTATTAGAGAAATGCAAGTCAAAACGACAGTGAGGTATTACCTCACACCAGTCAGAATGTCCATCATCAAAAAGTCTATAATTAGTAACTGCTCTCTAGCAGAAAAAGGAAAGTATACAGAAAAAGGAACCCTACTATACTATTGGTGGGAGTGTAAATTGGCGCAGCCACTTTAAAGAACTCTTCCTCAAAAAATGAGAGTTACCATATGACTGAGCAATTCTACCCCTGGGCACATATCCAGAAAATACAATAATTCTAATTAAAAAGGTATCTGAACCTCAGATACCATTCATAGCAGCACTATTTACAGTAGCCAAGACATGGACGCAACCTAAGTGTTCGTTGACAGTTAAATGGATAAAGAGGATGGGTATATAGGTATGTATATGTGAGTCATGGAATGTTACTTGGTCATAAAGAATGAAATAATGCCATTTGCGGTAACATGGATGGACCTAGAGATTATTATTAAGTGAAATAAGTCAGAAAAGGGAAGACATATGACATCATTTATATGTGAAACCTAAAGTAAATGACACAAATGAACTTATTTACAAACCAGACATAGACTCATAGACATAGAAAGCAGACTTACGGTTATCAAAGAGAAAAGGAGTGGAGAAAAATATAGGAGCTTGGGATTAACATATATACACTGCTACACATAAAATAAGTAAGNAAGGGAAGACATATGACATCATTTATATGTGAAACCTAAAGTAAATGACACAAATGAACTTATTTACAAACCAGACATAGACTCATAGACATAGAAAGCAGACTTACGGTTATCAAAGAGAAAAGGAGTGGAGAAAAATATAGGAGCTTGGGATTAACATATATACACTGCTACACATAAAATAAGTAAGCAACTAGAACCTACTGTAAAACATAGGGAACTATATTCAATGTCTTGTAACAACCTATAACGGACAAGAGTCTGAAAAAGAAGTTCTGTGTGCGTTTGTGTGTGTATGTATAACTCAATCACTTTGCTGTGCACTTGAAACTAACACACATTGTAAATCAACAATAATTTAAATTAAAAAATTAAATTAATGGGAAAAGTAACTTTCTGGAAGGTCTCAGCCAATGATTTTTACTTACATCTCCTGGACCATTACTAACAGTGAGAAAGCCTGGAAAAGACCATCTTTTAGCTGTGTACATTTGTGACTCCAAATAAAATTTGAGGTTTGTTATCAGGGAATAAGGAGATTGCTGTTGAGTAGCAAATCAGCAGGCCCTGCTACTGAAGAAACCAGATAAAACACAGGTTAAAAAAAAAGCCATAACACTTTCTGGGGGTTATTGGATGATCAGAGGACCAATGGGAATGTGTATGTAGAGATACTCTAAATGTGAGTATCTGTGGCCAGATCAGGGATGGCCTGAGTACTCTTTAAGGGAAAGGCAGGTTGTAGATCTGCTGAAATGTCTCATGGGGTAGTTAAAATTCATTATGTTGGCAAATTTATCAAGATTCAGGGTTGATCTTCATTACTGTAGGGATTGAAACTTGATTTTTTTTTTTAAAGCACACTGAAAGTAGATATGAGTCTTAAAAAGAATTTCAAATACTCTTAAAGGTAAAAAAAAAATCATAGATGTAGGAAAGCAAAGTGTTTATTATTATTTTGCAATAAGAAATAAGTCTCAGGGAGAAAAATGCTCACAGAAGTTTGTTTGGTGAGCATGGAGTTAGAAAAAGACCAGATAAATCATCTGAATGCCTAGTGGAATTAGGCTAAAGGCAGGATTGGCTTGCTGTGGGATCAGAAGGAAGGTGTAAGGACTCATCTCCCAGTCTTCCCTGTATCCCCAGACGTCTTCCTCTCCTTCTGATTGGGATGTTCTTGAGAGATGTTCACTTTCAAGCTGATTACAGCCTATTTTGTAGACTTGGGAACCTCACTGTCTCTTCAGAGTGATTTGTGTATTTCCACTTTACCCCAGTATGTATGGAGTTTACAGTTTTAATTCTGTTAAAATTTAACACTCAGAGGGCAATTTAATTCTACTTACCTCTAAGTTCTCAGGAGATGCGTCAGTAAAGCCCCATATGCTGCCTCTAATAGGCTGTTACATAGACATTTACTGTTAAAGCCAGAAAATGAACATAACCCTTTTGTGGTGGAGGATAAAAGGTGATGAGGAGGGTATGTCAGTCTAGAGTTGACTGGTATGACTCAGCAAAAAGACTGAACCAGTTAACAGGAAGTCAATGTGTGAAAGCCTGAAAACAGGGCTGAATCTTGACCACTATTCAAGGAACACAACTGTTGAACCAGAATGTCTTGGTACTCAAAGAACTCATAAGACAACGCCTGGGTAGCTTTCACGTGTGTCTCAGTAATCTTGTGGAATTGTAAGCTTTGTGAGAGATCTGAGTATATTGCCCTCGGACAGTCTGTTTTCTTCCTCATCACATGTGTGTCCTTTCCCAAATGGAGAGCTTTGTCAAAGAGGAAGAGGGGCCTGACGGGCAGAGAGCAGCTCTCCTTTAATGAGATAACGTTCTGAAACAATCAAGCTCTGAAGTACTATTCTTCTGATTATTTCAGGGTGAGCTGGAATTTATTTTGTGCAAAAACTCTGAGAGAGACTACTCCCTAGTCCTATGTCGGTTTAATTGCTCACCTGCATTAAAATTGACTATATTTGGACCTAATTGTTTTCAGTGCTGTCACTTTTTATTAAAACTGGATAGACATAAAATAAAGAATGAAGCTTTTTCCTGTGTCTGTGAGGAATGCAAATGTGTTTTGTCCACAGTCATGAAGAAAGGAGAAGGTGAGATAACTCAGAATTGCAATACATAATATGTTCCCCTAAAACCCTTGAGCAGTTTAAAATTTTTTAAATTTTAAATTAAAGTTAAGAATTAAAAAAATTTAAATAAGAGCAGTTTTAAAATATGCCTCTTTTTGACTCTCAACTTATCTTTGAGGCCATAGATGGAATCGAATAAGCCCTCAAAGACAGAATTCCCCACACTAAAATGCCATATTCTTTTAGGATATTTTGGGAAGGTTCTGGTATGTTTTATAAAATGCTACTTCCCTGAAAGGATGAGGGATACTTTTCAATTGTGGGCTCCATCATCAGCTGCTGGTCAAAATAAACTGTTTCTCTTCCAATTTCAGAGTCACCAGACCTTCCATAGCTGTTGATAGAAACTTCCTCTCTGGCAATCTGATCTGGTTGGACTATTGGATATGAACAGCATGGAGTCTAAAATCAAAACACAACTCTCAGGTTTTTAGCAACAAATTATCAGGATACTCACCAACTGCAATCCGTGGAAATCTCAACAGTCCTTTTGTTGTATTAAAGAGACTTACAACAATATGTTCCATGGATTTGAAATTTAGATGAGATAATTATTTTTTTTAACAGTGAGTCCAGAATTTCTATAAATCCCCCCTCTCTTTTTCTTATGAAATACAGTCTTGGATTTCTAGGTCATAATCAGTATACTTTCAATGAATCAAAATGACACTAAAATCTAATTTTTAAAGAATCTTTACTTTATTCTCAAAGTAGTACTATAATTTTAATTAGATTGCTTTTTAACACAGTGCTTCCATTTGTAAGTTTTCATAGTCAAATAGTGCTGGTTAATGTTTCTAAAAGCCATGACAACAAACAAGTATAAAAGAATCTATTTCTATATGAATGTAAGAAAACTCAATGACATCACATGGAAAAGAGCATTATTTCTCTTCTGGAACCCAGATTAAATGTAAAGGCCGAGATGAATCCTTTGACTGCTGACCATTGAAGGAAAAGCTTGAATTATGCTCCCATGGTCTGCTACCACCCATTCAAATTAGAAATTGTTATCACCGTAATCACTGGACCACCACAATCAAGGACAGCCGAGACCCTCAAGTGCTCCTACTGAATTGCACTTTGGTCTTCAAGTGTCCATTCATATTGAAGGATTTGTTTAAAAAAAAAACAACTGCTATGAGACTTATTGTTCTTTTTTGTAAGATGTTATTGAAAGTGAAAGTGAAGTTGCTCAGTTGTGTCCCACTCTTTACGACCCCATGGGGTGTAGCCTACCAGGCTCCTCCCTCCGTGAGATTCTCCAGGCAAGAGTACTGGAGTGGGTTGCCATTTCCTTCTCCAGGGGATCTTTCTGATCCAGGGATTGAACCTGGGTCTCCTGCATTCCAGGCAAATACTTTAACCTCTGAGCCACCAGGGAAGTCCAACTAAGATGTTATTAAGGATGTTTATTATCAGTGGCTTTTGGATTTGAGCATTTATTAGAATCAATTACATTGCTTTTAAACAATGAAGATTTCCAGGCCCACCTCAATCCTGTTCAGTCTGAATTTCTAGGTAAGGAGCCAGAATAGTCTATATTCCAAAACATCTTCTCAGGTTATCCTGATGCCTTTGGTAGAAACATATGAACCATGGCACTATGTCTTTCTTAAGGGGATTATGGAAGACAGTTCTGTTTCCAGCATCAGANTTTATTTTAATTAGCCAGTTAATTGCATTTATTTACCTTTTGATCCTCCTCACCCATTTCTCTTACTCCTCACCCTCCACCTTTGGCAACCACTAGTCTGTTCTCTGTCTCTATGATCTATTTTTCTTAAGATTCCACATATAAGAGAGGTCACTTAGTATTTGTATTTCTCTGTCTGACATTTCATTTAGCATAATGCCCTCAGGGTCCATCTGTGTTTTTGAAAATGGCAAGATTTCATTACTTTTTATGGTTGAATAATATTCCATTGTGTGTGTGTGTGTGTGTGTGTGTGTGTGTGTGTGTGTATAAACCACAATTTCTTTATTTGTCATCCATCAATAGCCATTTAAGTTGTTCCCATATTTTGGCTATTGTAGATAGTTCTGCAATGAACATGTTGTTTACTTGCTAAGTTGTGTCCGACTCTTTGCAAACACATAGACTGGAATCCGCCAATCTATAGGATTCTCCAGGCAAGAAGACTAGAATGGGTTGCCATTTCCTTCTCCAAGGGGGTCTTCTCGATCTGAGTCTCCTGCACTGGCAGGCATATTCTTTACCTCTGCAAATGAACGAGGGATGACTGCAATGAACATGCGGTGCATATATCTTTTTGAGGTAGTGTTTTAATTTTCTTCAAAGATTTGAAAGTGAAATTGATAGATCACATGGTATTTCTATTTTTTTCAGGGAAAATTGTTTACAATTTCATATTTTTTTATTGCATTTTTTAATATGTTGCTTTAAATTCTGTTCGGAAGAAAATGAAACATAAAAATAATAAGCACTATCTAAATATTTGTATAAACCTTGATAATTTTTTTCTTCACTTGAGCTGGGATATTTGAGTTTAGTGTTTCTTCAGACATGACTTAGCAACTGAACGCCACCAATAATTTTTAAAATACAGCTTTAAGAATGATGCAGTAGAAATAACAACATAAACGTGGTTGAAGGTGATGCCACAACTGTCTTTTTTAATCATCTTTTTGCACTTTGTGGGGGTGTAGATTGAGTTGGGGGGCATATCATTCCCTGTATCTTATTTCCATATAAGATGAATAGACACTCTTCTAAATTTTATTCAGAATAAAAGCAGCATAGAAGAAATACATCAGTGGTACATGTGAAAAAGAACTTGATTCCTCAACAAAATCAGTCCTAATAGATCAGGAGTGGACCTTGACTGTGCTCCACTTTAATTACATTCAAGTACCTGTGCAGATAAGCTAGCCTGTAGAACACATTAATGAAACAAAAATGAAAACAAGCAACTGATAAAGCCAAGAAAAATCATCTGTAGTCTTAGTCTGCATGAGATGGGGCCAAGTTGCTTTTGATCCAAGCTTGGTATTTCCGGGTTAATAGGATGTAGATTCCAGGTTTCTTGGCATCACCACATTTGCGACCTCCAGAAACTAAGGCATGAAAGACACCTTTGCAGATCAAGGGGCCCCCTGAGTCACCCTGGAAAGAAGAAAACGGGCAGGTATTTGGCAAGAAGACATTGAACTTTTTGGACCATCAACTGTTAATAACCATCAAACGATTATTATCTGGGTCACTGGTTTCTTTGTGTCCTAGAGAGTGCCTGATACAGCCCCTGAGCAGTATAAGTTCTCTGTGTCTCTCTCTCCATCCAGAACAATGGTTCTGTCCATTTGTCTCTCTCTGCCTCTCTCTGTCCATGTCCCTGCCTCGAAGACTATGTACATGTGTATGTCTTTTAGCAGTCACTGGGACTGTTGAGCTTTATTCATTAAGAAATGGGGAGATAAGGAAGTCTGAATAATCCACTGAAATAAAAGAAATTTTTAAAATTAAGAATTTCATTTTGGTGCTCATGGGTTTGAAATTAAGTTGCTACTGAGGCTGACAGAAAAAAGCAATATATTAGAGTAAATGTCTTGGTGGTGGGCACTCTACCTTCTCTAATATTTTTTTCCCATTGTCATATGCCTGAACATAGGGCTCTGCACATACCCAACACTTAGTAAATACTTGCCCAATGAACAGATTCTTGAGGACTCACTTTGATAACAAAACATGTAACAAAAGTCCTGTCAAGGAAAGTGACAAGGTAATAGAGAAGGAAGCCTGGCCTTTCAGATAAGGAGCTGGGTTTTGAATCTAAAGAGCAGCCTTTGTTTTTGCTGACATGCAGGTCGAAAACTGCAGTACTTTGTGCTTGGTTGGCCATGAAAGTAGAGATTTGGGGGTGACAATCTTGGGGTATTAGTTATACATGATCTTTGAGATCATCAGATCCTCCCCTTAAAAATGCTTAATATAGTATGATGTGAATTTATTTTTTTAAAGTAATCCATCTGTGCTAGGTAGCCTTCATTACCTGTTAACATGGTGGTGATTTAGTCACTCAGCTGTGTCTGACTCTTTAAGACCCCATGGACTATAGCCCACCAGGTTTCTCTGTCCACGGGATTTCCCAGGCAAGAATGGAGAGGGTTGCCATTTCCTTCTCCAGGGGATCTTACCACCCAGGAATTAAACCTGATCTGCATTGCAGGAGGATTTTTGTACCTACTGAGCCACCAGGGAAGTCCTTTTTTTTTTTTTTTTAATGCCTTAAGAAACAAAGAATTTGAAAACATGACTGTTGTTCTTTTAGTCGGTTAGCAGTCAACATTATTTATGAAACATAGAATATTGAATATACATTTGAGCTTTTTGCTTTTGAATTTTATAAGACCTCTCTGTTAATTAGTTTAGGGGCTTACCCGGTGGCTCAGCAGTAAAGAATTTGCCTGCAACGCAGGAGATGCAGGAGACACGGGTTCGATCCTTGGGTAGGGAAGATCCCCTGGAGGAGGGCATGGTAACCCACTCCAGTATTCTTGCCTGGATAACCCCATGGACAGAGGAGCCTGGCGGGCTACAGTCCATAGAGTGGCAAAGAGCAGGACACAACTGAAGCGACTGAATGCACGTATTGATTAGTTTAAAGCTGGGGTGGGTCAGGGATTGAGAGATTATTTTCTAGTCACCAGTTGTGACCTCAGGGTTGGTAGGCTTTCTAAGGAGGGTAGTACACCTCAGAGGAAGGCTGTAAAAGTTATCAGATATAGTCCATTACCCTGATTAACAAACACTAGTGAGTGCTAACTGTGTGTTTCACAAGTTCTGTGGTTTATTTGTAGTGGCAGATGAGAAAGCACAGTGGAGGCTGTGTGGGATTGGAGAGCACGTTTTTGGGGTTGGGATGCTGTGTTTGCCACGCCTCTCCTCCTTGCTGCGAGTGTGAGGATAGAGCTTGACTATAGCTCAGCATCCTGAAATGCCTGTTTGAGTGAGGGATTCTTACCTGACAGGAATCCTTCTGGCCTCTGGCGTCTCCTGCACATAGCATGGTTCTAGTTATAATAGGGTTGTGGTTGTAATAATCTCGGCTGTTGCACGTTTTTCGACTTATGACAGTGACAGTGACTTCTCGCAGGGTATCCGAAGGGCTTAAGCATTCTGGGTCAGTGGCTCCCCAGCCAACAACCTGGCATTGTGTTCCAGCTTTAATATCAGTTTTAGCTCTTNGGGTTGTGATTGTAATAATCTCGGCTGTTGCACGTTTTTCGACTTATGACAGTGACAGTGACTTCTCGCAGGGTATCCGAAGGGCTTAAGCATTCTGGGTCAGTGGCTCCCCAGCCAACAACCTGGCATTGTGTTCCAGCTTTAATATCAGTTTTAGCTCTTGGGTGGAGCGGTTGGACGTGTCCGTTGAGTACTGCGGCTGTGTGAAGCTGACAGATTGAAAAGAGAGTAAGTGATCGTCTCTCCCCAGTAGTATTTTGTGATTAGTCCGAGCGATGTATGTGTGGTCCCTCTGTTCTCTGAGGGCGTCATTTTTCTTGAATCTACTTTGGTGGTAGCCCACAGCTGCATTTGTGGTTGTTGCTTTTCTGAACATGCTCTTCATTCCCTTTAGAGCTCAGTGATGCTCAGGGAGGAAGCTTACATAGAGCAGGAATTTTGCCCAGTCTCAAGCCAACTGGCCTTTGCTCTGCATTGGATGATTTTCTGTGGAATAACATCCATAGGTCATGACTTTGAGGGCTGGGCTCTTTCCTGCTGGATAGGACCCTTGAGTACGGTCTAGACTGAGTTTGGACTGGACTTAGTATGGTCTAGACTAAGTTGTAACTCACTTCTGTGTCCCTGAAGTCACTTGCTTGGCTCTGCTGTATAAGTGACTTGTACTTTTCACTTGCTAATGAGAAAAGCATTGGGAGAAAAAGCTTGCAGTGTGGATCCTTGCGTCTGTTGGGATGTTCTCCTCCCACAAATGTGAACATCAGAGCTGTTTTTCCTTGTATAAACATAGCCCAGGCGTGTTTATGACACATTCTTTTTTCTTTCAAGGCATTAAATGGAGTACAATGAGCCCTAATAGAATATGTCACAACACATCACCTTGAACAGAGGGAGAAAGCTAACAAATGCTTTGTTAGATGATTTAACAACTGAACTGTGAGGTATAAGAATGTTGGAGAAATTGAAGGAGCACAATGCTACATACCTTAACCAGCATAATATCATTTGATTTAGGGTCTGATGTAAATCCTGGGAATCGTATGAATTTTTTAATCTCAAATGTTTGCTTGGAGGCCTCATTCTTTGAGAGAGAGTGTGCTCCTAAAACCACTTTGGAAGACTGGCTTTTGGGAAACCTAAAAAAAGTGAAAAGAATAGACACACAGAATGACTTTCCAATCTTCCACTGGGGAGTAGAAATGGTGGAGAAACCATATACATACAGGACTAAGGACCAGCTTCAAGGTAACCTGTGCAGGATTGGGTGGAGTGACAGAGGCCATGGGCCCAATAATGAAAGGATGAAAACAAGGGCCAAATTCATCTCAGTCCAATTCTCCAGCTAGTGCTGTACTGTGCGGGGGGGTTGAGGGGGGGAGGAAGGAAAATCCTAGATGACCGAATTCAAGTCTATTCACCTTCCCAATATTAAATATTTTAATAACTAAAAGGAAAAGACTCAACTCTGGGCTTCCCTGGTGGCTCAGCAGTAAAGAATCTGTCTCCTATGCAGATTCGACTCCTTGGTGGTGAAGATCTCCTGGAGAAGGAAATGGCAACCCACTCCAGTATTCTTGCCTGGGAAATCCATGGACGAAGGAGCCTGATGGGCTACAGTCTATGGGGTTGCAAAGAGTTGAACATGACTTAATGACTAAACAACAGCAAAGTCAGCTTTACACTTGCTAATCTGGTATGTCTAAATCTCATCTCAGGGCAATAGGGAGAATTAAGATCCATTCTCATATGTTCTGTCTACTCAATTAGAAAGATGATTCAGACAAGAAAAGAAATTTTTCCTCTAGGTGAAAATTATCTGAAATTAAGGTACTTTAGAGTTAGTAGCCATAGATAATTCCATGGTGGAGATTTAGAGGATAAAACTGGTGAGTCAGATGATGGAAACAATACTTTTTTTTTTTTTTTAATCCCTGCTGCTGCTGCTGCTAAGTTGCTTCAGTTGTGTCCAACTCTGTGTGGCCCCATAGACGGCAGCCCACCAGGCTCCTCCGTCCCTGGGATTCTCCAGGCAAGAACACTGGAGTGGGTTGCCATTTCCTTCTCCAATGCATGAAAGTGAAAAGTGAAAGAGAAGTTGCTCAGTCATGTCTGAACCGACTCTTAGCGACCCCATGGACTGCAGCCCACCAGGCTCCTCTGTCCATGGGATTTTCCAGGCAAGAGTACTGGAGTGGGGTGCCATTGTCTTCTCCAGTCATATACAATTATAGTATGCCAATGTTTCAAAAGTTGATCTGATTTATTGTATGTTGAGTAAAAGTATATTCACATCATTATGAAAACAGAAAATTATTTTTGAGCTTTCAACAACACCTTGGAGCTATTTCCAGACTTCCGTGGTGGCTCAGATGGTAAAGAGTCTGTTTGCAATGCAGGATACCTGGGTTTGATCTCTGGGTTGGGAAGATCCCCTGGAGAAGGAAATGGCAATCCACTTCAGTATTCTTGCCTGGGAAATCCATGGACAGAAGAGCCTGGCAGCCTACAGTCCATGGGGTTGCAAAAAGTCGGACACGCCTGGAGTGACTAACACTTTCACTACACTTTGGAACCACTTGCGTTCTACAAAAATGTCCCATTTTGATGTGTGTTCTCAGGAAACACCCATCTTCGAATCCTTTTTTGGAACAAGGAAGGTAATAAAAAAGAATTATATTTATTTGCATGTAACTATTTCATTGTCATATGGAAAAGTGTCAGGGCAGATTACAATAAAAACACACGTATCTGATAAACACACATATATACTGTGCTGTGTTGTGCTTAGTTGCTCAGTCATGTCCGACTCTTTGTGACCACATGAACTGTAGCCTGCTATGGGAATTCTCCAGGCAAGAATACTGGCATGGGTTGCCATGCTCTCCTCCAGGGGATCTTCCCAACTCAGGAATTGAACCCAGGTCTTCTGCATTGCAGGCAGATTCTTTATCAGCTGAGCCACCAGGGAAGCCCAAACACACATATATATAGATGAATAAAGATTAGCAAAAATGAAAAAGAGCACAGAAACATACAGAAAAAGGAAGAAAAGTTTGTTTCAGGTTTGGGGGACCAGTGCATGACTGTGCGTAGATGGGTTTGTGTATGGTAGGGCTCTGACTGCCGGGAATTAACACTTTGGGGTTTCTACCAAAAGAGTTTATTTTGGTTTATTTTGGGAATTTCAGCTCTATTTGTTGAAAAATTCGCCTGTTGCAAAATCAGGATGGGGATGAAATTCTCAAAGGTTGTGGATTGGATTTCCTAGGATTGATTCAAACTCAAATTCAGTGTACCTCCTAAATCCAAAGCTGTGGAGGGGAAGGATAACATAAAATCCCTGGGGCTACTGATTAAATAGAAAAGACAGGTACATACATAAATAACTAACATGGAAAGGCAGGGAGATATGAGTGTGGGATGTGGAAGATGAATTCTGACTAGGGGAAGGGTGCAGAGAAAATGTCTGGTTTTCCTTCATCTTTTACCAATGTCCTTGACCCGTTAATGACTTTGAAGTGTTTTGNTCATATACAATTATAGTATGCCAATGTTTCAAAAGTTGATCTGATTTATTGTATGTTGAGTAAAAGTATATTCACATCATTATGAAAACAGAAAATTATTTTTGAGCTTTCAACAACACCTTGGAGCTATTTCCAGACTTCCGTGGTGGCTCAGATGGTAAAGAGTCTGTTTGCAATGCAGGATACCTGGGTTTGATCTCTGGGTTGGGAAGATCCCCTGGAGAAGGAAATGGCAATCCACTTCAGTATTCTTGCCTGGGAAATCCATGGACAGAAGAGCCTGGCAGCCTACAGTCCATGGGGTTGCAAAAAGTCGGACACGCCTGGAGTGACTAACACTTTCACTACACTTTGGAACCACTTGCGTTCTACAAAAATGTCCCATTTTGATGTGTGTTCTCAGGAAACACCCATCTTCGAATCCTTTTTTGGAACAAGGAAGGTAATAAAAAAGAATTATATTTATTTGCATGTAACTATTTCATTGTCATATGGAAAAGTGTCAGGGCAGATTACAATAAAAACACACGTATCTGATAAACACACATATATACTGTGCTGTGTTGTGCTTAGTTGCTCAGTCATGTCCGACTCTTTGTGACCACATGAACTGTAGCCTGCTATGGGAATTCTCCAGGCAAGAATACTGGCATGGGTTGCCATGCTCTCCTCCAGGGGATCTTCCCAACTCAGGAATTGAACCCAGGTCTTCTGCATTGCAGGCAGATTCTTTATCAGCTGAGCCACCAGGGAAGCCCAAACACACATATATATAGATGAATAAAGATTAGCAAAAATGAAAAAGAGCACAGAAACATACAGAAAAAGGAAGAAAAGTTTGTTTCAGGTTTGGGGGACCAGTGCATGACTGTGCGTAGATGGGTTTGTGTATGGTAGGGCTCTGACTGCCGGGAATTAACACTTTGGGGTTTCTACCAAAAGAGTTTATTTTGGTTTATTTTGGGAATTTCAGTTCTATTTGTTGAAAAATTCGCCTGTTGCAAAATCAGGATGGGGATGAAATTCTCAAAGGTTGTGGATTGGATTTCCTAGGATTGATTCAAACTCAAATTCAGTGTACCTCCTAAATCCAAAGCTGTGGAGGGGAAGGATAACATAAAATCCCTGGGGCTACTGATTAAATAGAAAAGACAGGTACATACATAAATAACTAACATGGAAAGGCAGGGAGATATGAGTGTGGGATGTGGAAGATGAATTCTGACTAGGGGAAGGGTGCAGAGAAAATGTCTGGTTTTCCTTCATCTTTTACCAATGTCCTTGACCCGTTAATGACTTTGAAGTGTTTTGTTTACTTTTTGTCCCCACTGGGACATGTGAATACCAAAAACAACCCAAGCAGACCACAAATGTTTTTTGAATTTTCCATTTCTAGATACTACTGCTGCTGCTGCTAAGTCGCTTCAGTCGTGTCCAACTCCATAGACGGACAGCCCACCAGCCTCCCCCGTCCCTGGGATTCTCCAGGCAAGAACACTGGAGTGGGTTGCCATTTCCTTCTCCAGTGGGTGAAAGTGAAGGGTGAAAGTGAAGTTGCTCAGTTGTGTCTGACTCTTGGCGACCCCATGGACTGCAGCTTACCAGGCTCCTACGTCCATGGGATTCTCCAGGCAAGGGTATACAGTTCAATTGTAATCTGTACTACAAAGGTCAATATTTTCTGCCCATAGGATACCTGGAATTACCTGAGTCCCAGAATCCCACCTCCTTAGCTAAATTCAGGTTTGAATTCCTATGGAGGAGAAGCAACAATACCAGTGTTTCACTTGTACAGCACAGTGTTTCCCTATGGGTGGTCCAAAGACCAGCTTCAGAATCATCTAGAGGTTTTTGGCTGCATGGCAACTTTCTAAGCTCATGCCAAGTCCCTTCAAGCCTCTTACTTCCTCTGCCAGTCTGCCTTGGCTCTGAGCAGTGTTTCTGTTTAGACCCATTCCTCTGGGTGTGATAGTGAATGTAGGTTTCTTATTTTTTGAGATCTTTTGCATAAGAGAGGAGGGAATGACCAGGCTGTCAGAGATGGGCTATTACAGTTTTATTCCATCAACATGACTGGATCATGAAATTTGTTCCTGAGTGATTGCCATGGTACAGATACACAGATATTAATATAACATTGTTGTTGTTCAGTTGCTAAGTCATGTCCAAGTCTGCGACCTCATTCACGGACTGAAGCACACCAGGCTTCTCTGTCCTCCACTGTCTCCTGGAGTTTGCTCAGATTCACGTCTAGTATAACATTATAACATTAGACAACATTTATTAAACTATTTTAATGTGTCAGGTTTTGTGCTAAGCATTTTACATATTTTCCCTCATTTAAACCTCACCATAACCCAGTGAGGGAGGTATGATGATCATCCCCACTTTGCAGATGAGGAAATTGGCGATCACATACATTAACAAGCTTGAGAAAGTCCCATTGATACTAAGTGGAGGCTCCAGGATGCAGTGAAAGTAGGATTAAAGCTCTGTTGGTTTGAACCCAAGGTCTGAATTTGTAACCATTCTACTATGGGAGCCTTGAGAGATTTGCAATGAAATGAGGGCATGTGGAAGGGGTGGAGGTGGCGTTCTATCTATAATATTTGCTGGCTAAGCAGGTGACATGGCTTCCCTTGTGGCTCAGCTGATAAAGAAGCCACTCACAATGCGGGAGACCTGGGTTTAATCTCTGGGTTGGGAAGATCCCCTGGAGAAGGGAAAGGCTACCCACTCCAAGTATTCTCGCCTGGAGAATTCTGTGGACTATAGTGGCGTCCATGGGGTCGCAAACAGAGTGACATTCACTAAGCAGGTGACATGATGAGGCAAGTGTTCAGTGGGAGAAAGCATTGGAAGAGACTCAGAAAGACAATAGACAAGACTTGGTGAGAGTTTTGCTTCTGATAAATTGAAATGCTGAAAATAAGATTATATAAGACACTTTTTTTTTTTTTTCTTTGCCAGTTTCCTTTTATAATCAGCATGGCAACTAACAGAGGGGCCTAAGTGAAGAACTTAGTGTGGATCAGTAGTGAGAAGGGAACACCCCAGATCTGGCCTCCTTCATCATTTTGCTGAGAGAGGGGTCTAGTGTTACTAAGCTATTCCCACAGGATACTTGGGAGTACATTTGTGGGAAGCCACCATTGAACTATTTCATAAATATTTTGGATTTCATAAAGTTTAATATTTTTCCAAGCACCAATATGCCTACATTTTTACACCCAAGTGTCCTGTAGAGGAAATCTGAGCCACATATTCTGGAGTTCTTTTAAACTCCAGCCATTTAAAACAATATTTAGCAATTTTTTTTTTAATTCCAAGATTCTTTTTTCCCCATTTTTCAATTTGTGAATGTATTTTTACTGAATCAAGTTCATTTGACAAAATTTAGAATTCAACTTAATAATACTATTTATCTTTGGGTAGTTGGCTATCCACTCCAGTATTCTTGCCTGGAGAATTCCATGGACAGAGAAGCCTGGTGGGCTACAGTTCATGGGGTCGCAAAGAGTCAGACATGACTGAGTGACTAACACTCTCACTTTTCTCCTTTGGGTAGCCCTTTACGGCTTACAAAGGATGTAACATAATGTGCTTTTAGCTTAGCAAAAACCAAAAAACCCTTCTTCTCCAATTTATTTCCCTTTTTTCTAACCAGCATTTGTTCAGCATTTATAATAAATCAAGCTCCATGTCTGGGGAGGTGATAATTCACTTGAATGTGTAACCACAAGCATATCTGAAGTGTGTGTATTTGAAATTGAATGAACATTTATCGATGGTCACCCTTTGCCTAACTGGTCCCCAGGGCACAAATGCCCTAGAAAGGACAGAAGTGATGTGGACCCAAGTGTTATTTCTTTGACAGCAAGAACCCCACTTAAATGAAGTAGCCATGTTAAGTCAGAAGTTAGTGGCTTGCTATTTAGAAATAAAACAGAAGTTCATACAGTTTGTAGGCTTCAAAATTTTTTGTTTGTCTTCAGATAGTCTCATTAAAATGGGGGCAACCAAACAAAATCCTCAATATATGAAAGCAAGGTCAATTCAGTTGTTCCTTTAGGTATATAACTGATGCCTAGAGAGTAAGTGATTATGGCTAAGAGGTTCTTAAGTGTAGTGCTGTCGTGTTTGTAAGGAAAGGGGAAGGCTCATCTTTTCTTATTTTTTAGCTTATTCAGGCTAGAAAGATAAAGAAGAAATATACAAGCAAAAAACAATTCCCCCAAATCCAAACAAGCAAATAAAACAACAAACACCAAAGTAGTTTTCTATTGCTTTTCTTTGGTGATGTTTGCAGCATCCCAAGAAAGGTTTTGGATATTTTTAGCTGAAGTAAGAAGACTCTGTATAGTCCCTTGGACTGCAAGGAGATCAAACCAGTCAACTCTACAGGAAATGAACCCTGAATATTCACTGGAGGGACTGACCCTGAAGCTGAAGCTCCCAATACTTTGGCCACCTGATGCGAAGACCTGACTCATTGGAAAAGACCCTGATGCTGGGAAAGTTTGAACGCAAGAGGAGAAAGGGGCAGCAGAGGATGTGATGATTAGACAGCATCACTGACTCAATGGATATGAATTTGAGCAAACTCCGAAGCACAGAGAAGCCTGGCGTGCTGCATTCCATGGGATTGCAAAGAGTGGGACAAGACTTAGCTACTGAACAACAGCGAGAGAATCCTAGAGTGAGAGGTTATAGTCTGTCTCTACAAATACTTTCATTTTAGGTATCCCAGAAAAATACTCACCTCCTGTTGTTCTGTGTAAATCATCTAGACTTTTTCTTTTTTTTCATCTAGGGAAACTGTTGCCCCTTATAGCTGTGATTCCTAAACTGTGAACTCAGGCCTCTGGGGTAGGCCTTGAGCAGGGGAGTTAAGGTAAGGGTCTGAAAGTCTATAAGCAAAGCCAATCTATTGCAACTTATCTGTTAAGTATTTTAAAATATTTAAATAGATACTATTTAATCCACAAAAGCCTATGAAGCAGTTATGTACTACAGTTATTATAACCCATTTTTAAAATAGGGTGCAAAGTCAGGATGTCTGATTTCCCCTAATAAGGTCAGGAACATTGCTGCTTCAATTATAACTGTTGCTATGTTCCTTGGCATTACATCAAAGACTTGAATTTGTCTATTAGGTTGTCTAGATCTCCCAGAAAAGTAGAACTTTGGGCAGAAACAAGGATGTGTGAGAGGGTAAAATCGGCTCCACCAATTGGTCAGTTATCACAGAAGCTAAGGGTAAATCAAGGTGGTGCTAGTGGTAAAGAACACACCCGCCAATGCAGGAGACGTAAGAGGTGCAGGTTTGATCCCTGGGTCAGGAAGATCCCCTGGAGGAGGAAATGCCAACCCACTCTAGTATTCTTGCCTGGAGAATCCCATGGTCAGAGAAGCCTGGCGGGCTACAGTCCATGGGATGACAAAGAGTTGGACGCCACTGAAGTGACTTAGCATGCACAGGGGTAGATTGAATTTTCGCCTGGGAGAGGCGAGCTTCTTTTCTAGGCAACTTCAGGGAACACAGCGAGTAATACTCACCGTAAGTGGCAGTGGGCAGCTGTGAGCACCCACTGAGGATGGATCAGCACTCCCCCGCAGATGTGGTCGCCGCCATACTGCAGGGACGCCATAAATGGCCTGGAGTGAGGGGACACTTCTCTCCCTCCGATAATCTCCATGTTGAAACCTGCCAAAGAAAATCAAGAATTAATGGAAGAGATCTAAGTGGATTATTTCTCTTAATTCTTTTGACAGTCATTATGTCATTTTCTAAGATTAAAAAATCTTTCAGTCACCTAATAGTGATTATAATTTTACTGATGAACAATTGCATGCTACATTATAGTTTATTGGGATCTGCATGGATATAAACATTATTTTCATTTATTATGTGATAACCCAATCACTAGAAACTCACTGAATGCTGACAGGTGGTAGGTATAGGAGATACTTACACTCCGGAGTCATGTAAGTCCTGGCTAGTAGGAAACATAGAAAAAAAGAAGAAAACTTAGTCATGTTAGTGGCTTAGACTTAAGAAGCCCAGATGAAATATTCTGACTGTATTGGCGAAGGAAGAAGAGTCTGAAGGCTGAGGTTTGATTTTGCAAATTTAACCTTCTCACCACAAGTGTTTTGGAGGTAAAGTTTTTCACACCTAAGGTTAAAGGTATGTATCAGTTTGAGGAGTTTCAGAAGTATGCTTTTAGGACTTGTTGAAACAAGATATGTGTGCTGTAAAGAACTCATTTCCAGAGTTAACCATTTTCAGTATCTGTAAAAGTACTCATGTTATAAATGGTGAGAGAATAAAAATTATCCAAACCATAAGAACTCAATGAAGTTGCAGACAGAGTTCAAAGATGTTCATTGCTCTAAAGTAATACTTACTATTTTTCTTGGCAGAAAATGGTGTCTATCATATTTAGTATCTATTTTTCATTTGGACATAGATTTATTACATAGAGAGACATGGAACCTTGCACAGATCATGGTTGCCTTACAATAAGTCTTAGCTAAAACCTGAATATCATCCAGAGAAACCCATATGTTTTGTAGCAAGCTTATTCCTAGACATGCCATTTTCTCTAAATGTGACCAAATTTGGTTAAATTTTAGTTACATTTTTGGGAGATTTCATAATGTTATTAAAGGGGAACATTGGCAACATATTTTAAAATTCTGAGTCTTTATTTTATTCATTTTTAATTGAAAATGACCATGTGTTTATCCAGGGTCTTAATAATAATATCTTTTCAAAATCAAGGACTTCACTTCTCACTCTTCCCAGGAACAGATGAACTGCATTGCCAGCCTTTCTATAGTACTTTCTCCTTTATTACAAAAGATATTAGCCTTAAGCTTCTATGAGATTCCATCTGTGCTGGGTGCTGATCACTAGGGCAGATGTTATTAAATGAATACAGACAGACCAATCAGACACTGCACAAGACCCCAAGCACTTTCTAAAAACACTGACCAAAATTAATCTTTAATTAACAGATCTTATTTTCTTTCTTCTAAAATATTTGCATCCTATCTTTTATTTTTTACAAAAATAAATTGAAATCCAGAGCTATTATTCTTGCCAGATTGCAAAAGACTCCTACTAAATTGTTTTCTAGCAAGACAGTACGAATACCACCAATAACTATTATACTTGCATATTCTACATTAAATTTAACAAATGTCTTAAATCTTCCTAAAATTCTCTTTACATGATCATTTATATGTTTTCATGTTTTATGTCTGTGTGGAAGGCAGGACAAACTATTTTATCTATGTTACGATTAAAGAAATCGACTCAGAGAGGTTAAGTAATTTGCCTACAGTTCGCTGGATCAATTCAATTGCCTGATCTAAAATAAGTTGTATGTTAATAAATATACCGCCAGAGCACAAAATGTGAGAAATGTCCTGTTTGTACTTTATTAGGGTGCAGCCACAGTAAAGCTCTTCTGCATAGTAAATAAGAAGGATGAACAAACCCAGCGCAGAGTGGTGACTTCCTGTCTCAGACCTGGTGAGAAAAGGAGAAGCCAGATTAAGGAAAGCCACAAACTTAATAAAGCAAACAGCCATAAGCTNCGTTTTATGTCTGTGTGGAAGGCAGGACAAACTATTATATCTGTGTTACGATTAAAGAAATCGACTCAGAAAGGTTAAGTAATTTGCCTACAGTTCGCTGGATCAAATCAATTGCCTGATCTAAAGTAAGTTGTATGTTAATAAATATACCGCCAGAGCACAAAATGTGAAAAATGTCCTGTTTGTACTTTATTAGGGTGCAGCCACAGTAAAGCTCTCCTGCATAGTAAATAAGAAGGATGAACAAACCCAGCGCAGAGTGCTGACTTCCTGTCTCATAGACCTGGTGAGAAAAGGAGAAGCCAGATTAAGGAAAGCCACAAACTTAATAAAGCAAACAGCCATAAGCTCCTGTTACTTTTCAAGTCATCTTCATCACTGTTGGTGTGCCTTGATGGAGCCCTCATTTTTTTGCCACTTTTTGCAAGCTGTGGAGTGGACATGGTGACGCCAGCTCCTCATTCTATCACAATGATGTTGGGAACTTAAGCCAGGTCATGTGTGACATGTGAAAGTGACTTAACTATGAGGAAGAAATGAACTGTGCAAAAGACAAAGCTCTATTCCTTCATTTCTGGCGGAGTGGGGCATGGTTAAAAACATCTCTCAGCTGCTTATTTCTGTGTAGCAAGGACTAGCATCCACATACATTTTTACAAATTGGTAGGCATTTTCAACTCAGTTTCCAGGGAAGTGGCTGATATTAGTCTTGCTTTGTTGATAAAGACTTGGTGGAAAGTACCGAGCTAGCAGGTGGCAGAGTTTGTTCTTAAACCCTCAGGTGCTGGCTCCAAGGCTGCGTGTGGCTTTCAACCTGACCACATGCCTGCTGGACTTTGAGAAGTTCTGTGGCTTAGATGCTCTAAGAGGCAAGCTGGCTGTGCAAAGGGAAAAAGGATTTAGCTGTATACACTGCAATTAGACATGGTGAGTTTTAATTTAATTGGGAGGACAGTCTCATAACTCTTGTAGCTGACCAGGAAAATTCTGAGTTCATGTCGGTTTATAGTCAAGAGTTACTTGGTTTGGGCTTTAGACCGACGTGTGGGTCAATGGTATCATTTATTATAACATTCAGGATCCTGGATCTGAGAACAGTGGGCTGTGTAACATGATGAGCTCTGAGATCTAATTTATTTCTGGGTGTTGGTTTTTGTTCTGTTGAGTCTGCTACGGGGAGAGCCATGTTTGCTTTGGATGGATTTTGCAGCAGCTGTGCTGGGCTGAGCAAGTGCGAGGCAGTGCTTTGTGCTGAACTAGTTCACGGGTTGGGGGCATTGAGCTTCTTCGCAGTGTTGTGTTCAGCTGTCCTTATTAGCTGCTCTTAGGGATGCTGATTTTGAGCTTGGGGTTTTGGTTTTCCTCCATCCCTCTTCTCTCTTGACACTTCTATGTTTTGAGAGACTCATATAGAACAGCTGTCTAGAAACTCCAAAGGCCACATGTGGTTCTCTCTAATGGGCTTTTATCGCTTCATTAGCCACTCCCTCTAAAGCTTTGTCACTCAAAGCATGGCCCTCAGACTTGTGCTGGTCTGTGACCTGTTTAGTATCCATCCCGGGCAAGAGGAAGACAGAAGTTGAGGGTCAGAGTTTAGAAGTTGTTACAACCATTTATCATGACTCTACACTAATTTATTTTATTTCATGAAAAGCAATATATCTGTCCAATCTAATTATAAACTAGGGCATGCATTTTATATGCCTTTAAAAATTTTAATTTTTCTACATATTTCTATTGTATAGTCCACAATGAATTGAAATGAAAATCAAACAAATCATCAAACAAAATTCCAAAACACACCTGGTCTTCCCCGTGGGTAGTTTGAGTACTGCCCTGTAGACACAACTGCAAAGCAGTTTTCTTTCAAGCCCTTCCCATCTCTTCCCTTTTGGCCTCCTTCAAAAAGTTTTCCAACACCAAGGTTTCCAAGACTCCCATGGCTATCCAATTTTCCCCTGCCCCAGGCATTCAAGATCACGATTTGGCAGGATTCTACTGGGTCCTTCCTTTATGACCATCACCCCTGTTCCTTGGTTTCTATCCAGTAATGATTTAGCTAGTCTGATAAATGCATCTGCTAACAATTATGATGAAACTATGGCAGTTTTGAAAATTGCAGTAGGGAGGGCTATTGGGATGCTGTATGACGACATTATATCTGAAGGTCCCAAGAAGATAAATCCTACTTCAGATTACAGCCGTTCCTCCCACGAGATTCTTTAAAATGGATGAACTTGAGAGTAATTGCAAAAGAGAACAAAGCATCCCTTGATTCAGACCTGGAGCCATGGTCTTAATCTCAGTGCAGAGAAACTGGGTAAGTTGGGTTGGAGTGTATGGAGTCCTGTCTTTTTCCTAAGCTACTTCATTTGAAATACTTTAGAGAACTGCTCTATTCTTTCCCCTTGGTGGAATGATGGTGGTGATGAAAGTAGGACAGAAGTAAGTTTGTATCATCTTTCTCTGTCTTAGTCTTTAGTCAGAACATGTTACATACCAATTATCTTCCTTTGTTAAATATGTTACCTAGTCACCATTGAGTTAAGGAACATAATAGTCTTAACTTCTTTCTCATTTACTCTTCTCCAAATCAACTCTGAAATAAAGGCACTGGATAGGAAGTACAGTGGGTGAGTACAGGATCTTGGCATAAGGAATAACCACATGAAAACAGCTTGAGAATTTGGCAAATGGGGATTTCTCAGTGACCTGGAGCTGACTGCCTGGTCAGACACTGTCCTTATCTCAATCTTTTCTCCAGGCAGGCCTTAAGCTGCTCTTTTGTGATACCTCTTATTTTCCTTTTCTTCTTCAGGGTGGCTTTTGATGTTCGTTTTCATTGAGTTGAAAGGTTATGGGAGGAAAAGTCCCACATGGGGTGGTCCTGTGATATCACTGGACCTGAGGCAGATCACTCACACTGTCTCCAATGTTTGTCCTAAAAGATTTACACGTGTGAAAATCTTTTCAATAGGGAGGACTGCCAAAGGAAGATTTGCAGCCCTGATCTCTCTTCCAGCAACAGACCTGTAGGAACACTGGTCTTGAACAAAGGGTGAAGCTTTAGGGAGAAAATGGGTCCATATGTAGTCAAATGAAAGATGTCAGGAAAAGAACTTGATGACAGAGACCAGAAGAAATGTGAAAGCAGGAAGGGAAAGGAAGGAAATAAACAAATAGAGGAAAGAAGGAAGCAGTCGATGGAGGAAAGGAGGCCTTACAATGAAATACTTCCATTTATATTTGAACATCTCAGATGCTGTGATATGAGATGTAAACATCTCATATTTTTATAATAGAAACAGATCTGTTAAAATGAGTACTCTTGTCATATTGAAAGCAATTCAGTTATTTAAACAAATTGTAAAGTCAAAGTAGGTAAAATAAAGTAAGTATTTTAGTGGAGATGATCAGATTCATTAATAAGGGATTCATTCATTAACACAATAAATGCCGTGGCCAATCTGAAACTCAGTAAATCAATTGATTCTGTATTCCTTAATTTTTCACTGACAATGAATTCAAGTAGAAACTCACACAGTTGTGTGTTAACAATACTTTTTCCAAAGATGAACGATTAACTAAACAACACACACACACACACATACACACACACACACACACACACACACACACTAGCATATCCCTCCTGACCCACAACCACTGATCCTTAAATACCTGTCCTATCTTTATTACAAATAAATTCTAGGTAAATCAGAGATTTTTCTATGAAAAAATGAAATTATTATAAACATTAAGTGAAATAATAAGTTAAAAATAAGACTTGAGAGAGGAAAGCATAAAATAAATCACCAATACATTAGAGTCTGTAAAATACTATGGTAAAGCAAAAACCACCATAGGCAATATCCAAAGGCATATGACAAAACATTTCCCCAAAAGATGATATCTTTAATATATGAAGAACTCTCACAGATCCAACAAAGAAGATAAGAGTAATAATAAATAAACTTGATGATGGATAAATCAGTATAAGTATAAACAAAATAATGCTTTAGTTACATTTCCTCACTAACAACCTAGCATATAAATAATATTTTTAAAAATCTTGGTGATTACAAAATAAAAATAAAGCACATTTCATGTTTTTGCAAGTCAATAAGTTTGATGTACTAATGGCAAAACTATAGCAAGTACTGATAAAAAGACTACTAAAGCTGAGAAGATATAAATCAGCAAAAGCATAATCTACTAAAACTAAATCATTGTTGGTTGGCAAGTCAGTGGATGGGTTTTAACAACAAGGTAATGATTGTGCTCTTTCTTTTAATCTTGAACTTTGTCAATCCTTTCCTTTGAAGGAACAACTTCCTTACTTTTCTCTAAAGTCCAAAACACATACTTCCTATTCTCATCAGAATTTCTTATCACGGGCCTTCTTGCAATTTAGCCACATGTACTAGCTTTCTTTTGGACACGCCTGATCTCTTTCCAGTCTGAACAAGATAGTCATGTTAACAAGGCCCACCTATTGTGTATTCCCTGGCAGTCCAATGGTTAGGGCCCTTCATGGATCACAGCCTTGTCATGGCAAAGAGGCTTTCATACAATTGTGTTCATTTTACATGCTAGTAAGGTTATGCTCATAATCCTTTAAGCTTTAAGGATTCAGCAGTATGTGAACCAAGAGCCTCCAGATGTACAAGCTGGGTTTAGAAAAGCAGAGGAACCAGAGATCAAATTGCCAACATTTGCTGGATCATAGAGAAAGCAAGGGAGTGCCAGAAAAACATCCGCTTCTACTTCATTGACTACACTAAAGCCTTTGACTGTGTGGATCACAACAAACTGTGGAAAATTCTTCAAGAGATGGGAGTAACAGACCACCTTACCTGAGAAACCTAAATGCAGGTCAAGAAGCAACAGTTAGAACCAGACATGAAACAACTGACTGGTTCAAAATTGTTAAAAGATTATGTCAAAGCTGTGTATTGTGATTCTGCTTATTTATTGAAAAAAAATTTTATTTTTACTTTATTTTACTTTACATTACTGTATTGGTTTTGCCATACATTGACATGAATCCACCACGGGTGTACCAATCCTGAACCCCCTCCCACCTCCCACCCCCACTCTGCTTATTTAACATGTGAAATACCAGGCTGGATGAATCATAAGCTAGATTCAAGATTGCCAGGAGAAATATCAACAGCCTCAGATATGCAGATGATACCACTCTAAGGACAGAAAGTGAAGAACTAAGGAGCCTCTTATTGAGGGTGAAAGAAGAGAGTAGAAAAGCTGGCTTAAAACTCAACACTAAAAAAACTGAGATCATGGCATTAGTTCCTATCACTTCATGGCAAATAGAAGGGGGAAAAGTGGAAGAAATGACAGATTTTATTTTCTTGGTCTTCAAAATCACTGTGCACGGTGACTGCAGCTGTGAAATTAAAAGACACTTGCTCTTAAAAAAAAAAAGCTATGACAAGCTTAGACAGTGTTTTAGAAAACAGAGGTATCGCTTTGCTGACAAAGGTCATCATAGTCATTGTCCTCAGTTGCTCAGTTGCCTCAGACTCTTTGAGGCCCCATTGACTGTTGCAGCCATGAAATTAAAAGACGCTTACTCCTTGGAAGAAAAGTTATGACCAACCTAGATAGCATATTCAAAAGCAGAGACATTACTTTGCCAACAAAGGTCCGTCTAATCAAGGCTATGGTTTTTCCAGTGGTCATGTATGGATGTGAGAGTTGAACTGCAGAGAAAGCTGAGTGCCGAAGAACTGATGCTTTTGAACTGTGGTGTTGGAGAAGACTCTTGAGAGTCCCTTGGACTGCAAGGAGATCCAACCAATCCATTCTGAAGGAGATCAGCCCTGGGATTTCTTTGGAAGGAATGATGCTGAAGCTGAAGCTCCAGTACTTTGGCCACCTCATGTGAAGAGTTGACTCATTGGAAAAGACTCTGATTCTGGGAGGGATTGGGGGCAGGAGGAGAAGGGGACGACAGAGGATGAGATGGCTGGATGGCATCACTGACTCGATGGACGTGAGTTTGGGTGAACTCTGGGAGTTGGTGATGGACAGGGAGGCCTGGCGTGCTGCGATTCATGGGGTCGCAAAGAGTCGGAGAGACTGAACTGAACTGACTGTTGCCCTTCAGGCTCCTCCACCCTTGGAGCTAGTGGGCTAGCCCACTAGGGTCCTATGATTTTGTGCAACAGAACTCTTTAAGTAGATTCTCAGCAAGCAAACAGGAAGTTAGATATACGATTGGGAAGTTCCACAGTAGAAGGTTAAGGAGGTATGACACCTACAGTTGATAGACGGACTGTGTTTTGTTTGTTTTTGGTTACACCCCGCGGCATGTGGGATTTTAGTTCCCAGACCAGGGATTGAACCCACGACCCCATGCAGAAGAAGCATGGAGTCCTAAAACCTGGCTGCTATTGTTCAATTGCTAAGTCCTGTCCGACTCTTTGCAACCCCATGGACTGTAGCACACCTGGCTCCTCTGTTCTCCACTGTCTCTTGGAGTTTGCTCAAACACATGTCCACTGAGGTGGTGATGCTATTAATCTTCTCATCCTCTGCCACCCCCCTCTCTTTTTGCCTTCAATTTCTCCCAGCATCAGGGTCTTTTCCAACGAGTCATCTCTTTGCATTGACTGGTTTGATTTTCCTTGCAGTCCAAGGGACTCACAATGATAAAATAAAAATTACATAAAATGGAGTCTAAATTAAGATTTTCATTGTTTTGTTGCTGTTCCATGGCTCATTGTCTTCATCAACAAAATTATAACATTGGGAAGCTTCTTTTTCTTTTCTCTTGTATTCAAGATAGCAACCATATTTCATTGTAAGTGATTTGATGCCAATAGTTGAATCAGTCTGTCTTTTAATTTAGTATTTCCTCCAGACATTCTTTGAACATGTGTCAACAGGAAAGAACATGTTTCAAAGTTCTCTTCTGCCCATTTCTCCCTTAATAAACAAAATGAAGTTTGAAAATATGTCTTTTTAGTTCTGTTTATGCTTTATAAAATTTGACAAAACCCAGAATTATCAGAACTGGCCAAGATCACATTCTGAAGAGGTAAAATTGACTATGGGGAGCTTTCATTTCCACTCTCAGAATTCCTACTTCTCTTAAGTCTTTATCTGCAAGGATTTATTGTTAGCAAATAACCACAAATACCTGATAGCTCAAGAATATTTTAAGATGTTGCTACTTTATAGTATAGTCTCATTTTCTTTAATGTTTCTTAATTTTTTTTTAAAAAAACACCTCTAAATATTCAGAGGAAGCATGTCTAATGATGAGCTATCAGGGTTGGTAGAGAATACTCCTTGTCACATCACATAGGCATCACCTACTCTAGGAATGCCTTTTTTGTTGCTGTGTTTTGCATATTGTTGAGTAATTGAGAAGCTGGGTGTTCCTGAACTGCTGCTGCCAGGGGGATGTTTAAAACTGTCACACTACAAATGCTAAGGCACATGTGTTTCTGCCCAATGTATTTGTGTATGTTGTGTGGGAGGGGGACAGAGAAATATTCTAAACTTTGGACTTTAATCAGAGAGTGATTTACTCGCTTAAATACCCCTATGAAGGAGCGAAGAACAGAAAAAGGGTGAGGACTGCAGGAACAGTGTGGGCTTCTGGTTTACAGACACAGCAACACACACACAGACACAGACACACACACAGAGAAGCCATTTCCAGGTCCTATGGACTAAGGGTATAGGAAGCTGGGCAGTGGGGTAGCTTGCTATTAGGGAAGAAGNCCTATGAAGGAGCGAAGAACAGAAAAAGGGTGAGGACTGCAGGAACAGTGTGGGCTTCTGGTTTACAGACACAGCAACACACACACAGACACAGACACACACACAGAGAAGCCATTTCCAGGTCCTATGGACTAAGGGTATAGGAAGCTGGGCAGTGGGGTAGCTTGCTATTAGGGAAGAAGTTCCTTCTCTGAGTGATGCTTCCCTTGTGTTATTAACTGCCAGATACCTGTTGTAGGAATAAAGCCTCATGGTATTAGAAGTCTCAAAAATGTGACAGGACCCAACCCGGCAAGCTGCAGCCCCAGCTGACTGCATGCAAAGAGACGGATCCAAATCAAAGCCAAGGCTGCTTGTTGTGGGATCTAAATCAAAGGGCGAGGTGATGCATGTCTGACTCTTTGCCACTCCCTGGACTGTAGCCCGCCAGGCTCCTCTGTCCATGGGGTTCTCCAGACAAGAATACTGGAGGCACGTTAAGTTGCTTCAGTCTTGTCTGACTCTTTGCCACCCCCTGGACCGTAGCCCGCCAGGCTCCTCTGTCCATGGGGTTCTCCAGACAAGAATACTGGAGTGGGTTGCCATTCCTTTCTCCAGGGGATCTTCCCCACCCAAGGACCAAACCGGTGTCTCTTATATCTTCTTCGTGGGCAGGTGGGTGGATTCTTTACCTCTAGTGCCAACTGAGAAGCTTTCAATGATTTATAGTTCAGGGAAGAAGGAAAACTTTCCTAGTAGGCCTGTCAGCTTTCCCTCCCAGACATCAAGAACACTCCTCACTGTTCATTCTTTAGGTTTTTTCTTGCAAAGCTGTTTTGTGAAAGCGTCAGAAGAGATTCAGAGAGAAAAGAGACTAGCGGTGAGAAAGGTTGTATGCATCCAAATGGCCAAACCTCTTGAGGGAAAGGGTCAGGAAAATTGATGCAANCAGACATCAAGAACACTCCTCACTGTTCATTCTTTAGGTTTTTTCTTGCAAAGCTGTTTTGTGAAAGCGTCAGAAGAGATTCAGAGAGAAAAGAGACTAGCGGTGAGAAAGGTTGTATGCATCCAAATGGCCAAACCTCTTGAGGGAAAGGGTCAGGAAAATTGATGCAAAATCTCTGGGTCAAAAACCAACATATGCGAAACCTGTATTTTATTTAGAAATAATTTTCTGGGGGGAAATCTCTTAATTCTCAAGTTTTAAAGTAGTAATAATAACCATTGGCAACAGTTGGCATCTTGAACTATATTTTAAACTTATTAAATAAAGGTTACTCTTCCAATGGGAAAACAGGGACTAAGAGAAGTAGGTGGCCTGTATTTTGCCAAGTGTGTCAGAGCAAAGCCAAGACTCCATAGCAATTTAGCAATGAAGGATTAGTCCCTGCTGAAATTCACTTTATAGACCATGAATCAAGTCCTGGACACAAAACAAGATCAACACAGAATGTACACAGAAGGGTCATCAGCATGTGGATAACACAAGTAAGAGACAAGGGACAATCCGGGTATGTCTACTATGGGAACTTTCTGTTTTACCCAATTCATTAGTGAATACGAAGTTTTTACCTGAACTGTCACCAGGAATAGTACTTCAGTATTTATATATGTTTATGTATGTGTGTGTTTCTAAAGGGAACTGCTTAGTAAACTTGATATAATTAGATCTTTTTATACAGTCCTGAGGAAAAGAGATAGCCAGGCAGGGTTACTTACTTACAGGGCAGAAGAAAACCCACCTGAGTTAGAAGCCATAATTCTGGTACCATAATATACTCCTTTCAGAATGTTGTTTCATCAAAGTGTGTGCTTGGGCTACAAGTGTTAGAATCACAGGATGTTATTGCTCAAAGATGCCGGTTTCAATCACATCCTGTCAGGAAACAGAATCTGACTCAGGTGATTCAATGGGGCTTCCCTGGTGGTTCGGGTGGTAAAGAATCTGCTGCAACGCAGGAGACCCGGGTTTGATCCCTGGGTGGGGAAGACCCCCTGGAGAAGGGAATGGCTACCTACTCCAGCATTCCTGCCTGGACAATTCCAGGGACAGAGGGGCCTTGCAGTCTACAGTCCTTGGGGTCACAAAGCGCCAGACAGGACTGAACTATTGACATGGTCATAGGTGATTCAAATGAAGAGACTTCAGTGAAGGGATGACTCACAGAAGCGTGGGCAGGGTGAAGGGACTGGTGGCCCCCAGGGACATGTGGGCTGCCGCTGCTGCTCCCAACAGCCCAACAAGAGCTGAGCTCTGGAGAGGGGGCCTAACAGGAACTGCAGGGGTGGTGGGATTCAGCCCCCACCACAGATGCAGGCCAGAGCAGGAAAGGAAGAGGAAGGCAATGCCATGGCCTCTTTGTCCTGCTGTGATCCTCTGTAGGTGTCTCTTGAAGGCCAAGCCCAACCAGAATTCAAAGGGCAAGGGAGCCTGGGTGATGGCAAGGGCAGGGAAAAGGCAGAGATTGAATCTGGGGTGGGTGGGATGAGTGGCAACAAACCACACACGTGCATGCTAAGTCACTTCAGTTGTGTCTGATTCTGTGCAATCCTATGGACTGTAGCCCACCAGGCTCCTCTGTATATGGGATTTTCCAGGCAAGAATACTGGACTGGGTTGCCATGCCCTCCTCCAGGGCATCTTCCCAACCCAGGGATTGAACCCCCAGTTCTTACATCTCCTGCATTGGCAGACAGGTTCTTTACCACTCGCACCACTTGGGAGGCCCAAAAAACCACCTCAGTTCAGTTCAGTCACTCAGTTGTGTCTGACTCTTTATGACCCCATGGACTGTAGCATGCCAGGCTTCTCTGTCCATCACCAGCTTCCAGAGCCTGCTCAAACTCACGTCCATTGAGTCGTTGATGCCACCCAACCATCTCATCCTCTGTCACCTCTTTCTCCTCCTGCCTTCAATCTTTCCCAGCATCAGGGTCTTTTCCAATGAGTCAGCTTTTTGTATCAGGTGGCCAAAGAATTGGGGTGTCAGCCTCAGCATCAGTCCTTCCAACAAATATTTAAGACTGATTTCCTTTAGGCTGGACTGGTTTGATCTCCTGGCAGTCCAAGGGACTCTCAGGAGTCTTCTCCAACACTGCAGTTCAAAAGCATCAATTCTTTGGTGCTCAGTTTTCTTTCTTTCTTTTTCTTTTTTTTTANTGCTCAAACTCACGTCCATTGAGTCGTTGATGCCACCCAACCATCTCATCCTCTGTCACCTCTTTCTCCTCCTGCCTTCAATCTTTCCCAGCATCAGGGTCTTTTCCAATGAGTCAGCTTTTTGTATCAGGTGGCCAAAGAATTGGGGTGTCAGCCTCAGCATCAGTCCTTCCAACAAATATTTAAGACTGATTTCCTTTAGGCTGGACTGGTTTGATCTCCTGGCAGTCCAAGGGACTCTCAGGAGTCTTCTCCAACACTGCAGTTCAAAAGCATCAATTCTTTGGTGCTCAGTTTTCTTTCTTTCTTTTTCTTTTTTTTTAATTTAACAGGTTTATTTATAATTGTTATAAAGTTGAACTGCTGAAACTTGCTCACTGAAACATTTTGACTTTCACTAATGCTTTATGTCCCCACCATATATTAAAAATCCACACACAAATGAAAATGGAAAAACTGCCAATATCTGATTTCTGTCCCCTATTTTCCACTTGCAATCTTATACTTAGGTACATTTTGACCCCATGGGGAAAAAAAAATCTAACGTTCAGTACTACCTTATTGGTAGTACTTGTTGGAGGAAGAGAATTTTTTTTTTTTTTTTAAGATTGAAATGTTTCCCATCGTCGTGGATTCTTAAGCACGTTCTCCACGTATGTGGCGTGCTAGCTGGATGTCTTTTGGCATAGTTGTTACACGTTTGGCATGGATAGCACACAGGTTGGTGTCTTCAAAAAGGCCAACCAGATAGGCCTCACTTGCCTCCTGCAAAGCACCAATAGCTGCACTCTTGGAAGCGCAGATCTGTTTTGAAGTCCTGAGCAATTTCCCGCACCAGACGCTGGAAGGGAAGTTTGCGAATGAGAAGTTCAGTGGACTTCTGATAACGTCTAATTTCACGGAGTGCCACAGTAACAGGCCTGTAACGATGAGGTTTCTTCACTCTCCAGTAGAAGGCGCACTCTTGCGAGCGGCTTTTTGTAAACAGTTGCTTCCTCGGTGCTTTACCACCGGTCGATTTGCGGGCGGTCTGCTTTTACGAGGTATATGGTATAGCGACCTCCTTATTTACCCCGCTTCTCCTTCGCTGGAGCTCGGCGAGTTAGAGGCAGCTGGTTGGAGAGCGACTGCAGCTGGTGCTGTTTTCTTTACGGTACAACTCTCACATCCATGCATGACTGCTGGAAAAACCAAAGCTTTGACTAGATGGACTTTTGTCAGCAAAGTAATGTCTCTGCTTTTTAATATGCTCTCTAGGTTTGTTGTAGCTTTTCTTCCAAGCAGCAAGCATCTTTTAATTTCATTAAGCAGGAAAACATCTACTTCGGCTTCACTGACTATGTGAAAGCCTTTGACTGTGTGGACCACAACAAACTGTAAAAAATTCTTAAACAGATGGGAATACCAGACCACCTTACCTGCCTCCTGAGAAATCTGGATGCAGGTCAAGAAGCAACAGTTTGAACTAGACATGAAACAAAGGACTGTTTCCAAATCTCAAGGCTGTATATTGTCACCTTGCTTATTTAACTTAATTTGCAGAGTACATCATGTGAAATCCTGGGCTGGATGAAGCACAAGCTGAAGTCAAGGTTGCTGGGAGAAATATCAATAACCTCAGATATGCAGTTGATGCTACCCTTATGGCAGAAAGCAAAGAGGAACTAAAGAGACTCTTGATGAAAGTGAAAGAGGAGAATGAAAAAGCTGGTTTAAAACTCAACATTCAAAAAATGAAGATCATGGCCTCTGGTCCCATCGCTTCATGGCAAATTGATGGGGAAACAATGGAAGCAGTGAGAGACTTTATTTCTTGGGCTCCAAAATCACTGCAGATGGTGACTGCAGCCATGAAATTAAAAGACGGTTGCTCCTTAGAAGAAAAAGCCACATAGTGCCCAGAAATCTGTCCTCTGAGCTCTTATGGGACACTCGAACTCTTTGGCCAAAGACAGGGCCCAGGTGGGCAGCATGTGTAGTAGGCATGTGCTGAATAAAGTAGCGTACACCTGCTAGAGGTAAGAGATCATTTGTTAGAGGTGAGCAGCCTGGCCTCCCCAGGAAAAAGACGGCCTCTCTCCATGGAAACCTGGTGCGCCAGTGCTTTTGGCAATCAGCCCCAGTCAGCCTCTAGTTGTGCCAGGAGATGGGCTAGTTCTTCCTCAATCATGAATGCTGGGAGGGGAGTTCTGCAGCTATCTTGTGGTATTCCAAAACCCCAAACCCCCATCATGTCAGGAAAGACGGGCCTCTCCCTCAGTGTGAATGCCCAGCTGGTGGGACAGAGCTAAGGTATTGGCATGCCAGGTCACTCTTGCATCCAGTCTTTGATTACATCAGGTAAAGAGCTGGGGCCTCCTAATCATGGGGCCCAAAGTCTAACTCTGTTTGGCTCTTGGTGCACGGCTCTAGGGTGGGTCGTGGGGAGACCGTTCCCACCTCCCCAGTGAACTCTGCTCTGTCAGATCAGGTGTGTGTGTACAGCTTTGCCAGCTGTCTTTGTTTACAAGAAACCGAAGCAGGAACCAATAGAGTGGTATGGGTGGCACCAAGTTTCCCACAGGAAATATGGAGAGTTCCCCCAGTCCCCCAACTCTCCAGCCAACATTTCCTTTAATTTTGTCATGTCATGTCATGTCATGAGGCCATGTGTTGTTTTGCAAAGTGGGCCTCATCTTGAACGTTGCCCACTTCATCTACATCTAGGAAGTGTGACATTACTGTGACACCTCACCCGTGGCTGGTGGGCAGACATCATCATGGGACAAAGAATTCAACCAGAAAAGCAAAATAGATGTGTCCTTTACAAAATGATTGAATAAGTGCCCTTGAATAAATTAGTAATATTTATTTGCAGTGCATTGCAAGTTGCTCAGTTATGTCCATATTTATTTCTGATCGCTTTGCAAGTTGTTCAGTTATGTCTTTAATCCCTTCTGCATCAGTACAGTTTCAACTTCCATTCATTTTGTTTGAGGGTGGATACTGTGAGAAATCGACTTTTTATTGTTCTGCTGAAGTCCACTTTGTCAGAGATCCAAGTGGCTATAGCAACAAAATCTCCTGCTAACTCTTCCTCTAGATACAATCCCTGAAAATTAGTTGGAACAGATTATAGTGAGCCCTGCAAAATGCAACCTTTGGTTTCAGAGGGGCAGTGAGCTGGAAGGCTCATCCGTTCTTTGATCCTCTGTGACTTCTCTGATCCTGTGAGTCCTTGTGAGTCATCCTATACCAAGTCTTATTGTGGTTTCACTGCCCTGGAAACTGTTGGACTGTTATAAATAAGGCCCACTCCTGGCTGTCTTGACCTTCAGCCCTGAGGGTGGATTTTGCAGATCCCCCAGAGCGCTGGACCAATGCTGAAGTCTCCTTCCACATGCATGAGATTGTGTTCATAAAAATAAACCATTTTAACAATTTGGGCTTAAATTGACTTTTTATTGTATAAATCAAGCTTTATCCATATCTCCCACCCCATAAGTAAAGAGAATCAAAGGGTTTAGTGGATGGAGACACAACCTGAGCTTCTGTAACTTGCTGGAGTTCTTCTCTGTCCCTTCTTTTCACACTGTTTACATCCTCTTGGATGCTCCAGAGAGACCAGAAATCTTGGGGTCATGGAGGAGCCATCTGGGGGAGGCCCAGCCCAAGGCCTTAACATATTTTGAGAGCTCACTGCTTTACTGTGTGCTGGCTGGGTGTGTCACTTTAACCCTAGGAAGTAGGTTTTCTCATGTGTGTTTGTACCTGGAGAAGTCAAGGCTTAGAGACTGAAATGCTATGCTCCAGTTTTTACTGTGAAAAAATCGTGTACTCAGGATTTAAATTCAAGTGGTGGTGGTTTAGTCGCTAAGTCATGTCTGACTCTTATGTCCCTGTGGACTGTAGCCTGCAGGCTCCTCTGTCTATGGGATTCTCCAGACCAGAATACTGGAGTGGGTTGCCATTTCATTCCCCAAGGGATATTCCAGACCCAGAGATTGAACCTAGGTCTCCTGCATTACAGGAAGATTCTTTCTTTCTTTAAAAAAAAACAACTTATTTTTTTAATTGAAGGGTAATTGCTTTACAGAATTTTGTTTTCTGTCAAACCTCAACATGAATCAGCCATAGGTATTCTTTAGTGACTTAGCTATAAGGGAAGCCCAAATTCCAGTGATTTGACACCAAAGCACATGTTTTTAGCCACTGCTTTATATGGTGAAATAAATCACTGCTTCCATCTCCATTTAATTACTAACAGTGGGGCGAGGAGTCACCGGAGAAGTAGGCTTGGCACAGGAGGGAATGGAGGCGGCGAAAGGCACAGGGCAGAGAGTGATCCTATAAACTCTCTCCCACTAATGTGCTCATGATGCAATGCCAGAGCTGTTTCTAGTGTTTAACGTTAGAGGAGGGTGAAGCAAACCAGCGCACCTGCAGCCTCGGCTGCCGGAAACCTCGGCAGGGTGGGAGGAGCCTGGGGGTGGGGATGGCTGTCTCAGTCACTGTCCCCGGGTGGGTGTGTGTGAGGCTGTCCCTAAAGTTTGCATATTTCTTTTTAGAGCCTATGTCATTTCTTGAGCCCCTCGGATGTGCAGCATCTGAGGGAAGCATTGTCATGATCTTGACAACAACTGCAAAACTGTGCTGGCTCACCCGAACTGGTGGGCTCCCTGCACATCAAGAATTATGCCCAGGTGACTTTCCTGCTCCAAGCTCCCAGTGCACGGGGCCTGGGTTCGATCACTGGATGGGGAACTGGATCCCACATGCTGTAACTAAGAGTTCACATGTCACAGCTAGAGATCCTGCCTGCTGCAATGAAGGTCGTACATCCTGAGTGCTGCAGCTAAGACTGGGTGCCGTCAGATCAATAAATACATGCCTGTGTGTGTTCAGTCTCCGAGTTGTGTCCAACTCTTTATATTTAAGTGCTTCCCTGGTAACCTAAATATATCTGATCCCCGAATACAATTCTTTATGTATGCGTATATAAAGAATTGTGTTGGAGAGCAGGTATGCCAAGTTGGGTGAGGGTTCCATTCTTGCCCAGAGGAGCTCAGCAGGGGCACCATTCCTGAGGGTTTGACCGTGAGGGGTGAAGTGTTTTGATGGATGCAGAAAAGAGGGGGAAAGGTGGATGGGGGAGAAGTCTCAGGCCAGATTGTCAGCAACTGTGGACACATTTGCCTACATTCTGGTCATTTTTGTTTTCTATGATGAGAAACACTGAACTGTAAATATTTATAGTATAAATACCTATATAGTGTTGTATATAGGTCAAGATTAAAAACAAAAGGTTAAAAAATATTTAGTTAAAAATAAATTAGAGAATTCTAAATTATCAAATGTTTCTTATTTCTGGTCTCTGGCAGTTGAATAAATAACTTATCCAAAACCACTTCGTAAATCAGACTTTCTCTAGTTCTAAGCTCCAGTGTATTTAGGGCTGAGATGTTTTCTGTGGTTACTTTTTGCTTCCGCCCATTTCTCCTCTCTTCAGCTAGCAGAGTCTTTGGTTCCCTGTTTACTCTTGTGGCCCTGGCAGCGCGACTCTATGTGGAGGGGAGTTTTTGCTTTCCCTTTTGAAGTTCTGGACTCTGGGAACTGAATCTGATGTGCTCTGATGACATAGCCTCTCCTCAGGGGAGAAGCCTGTCTCCCTGCAGCAGGTTCACATGCGTCTCCCAATTGCAAGTGAGCTGTTCTGAAGGCTCATCATGTAGGACTGTTTGACAGAGTGAACCTCTGTTTTTGTTGCTGCTGTTGTTGCCTTTATGGGGTGTGTGTGTTTGTGTGCGTGTGTGTCTGTGTTTTAACCAAGGAAGAGGCTATCAAGGCAAGCATGCCACACAGTCATCCATTTTTCAACAGTTTTACTAATTGGTTTCATGTCCCTTCAACCATGCCCATCAGATATTCCCTGCTAGGATAAGATACCCCACATTGTCTTGTTTTCAGTATAAGTACTTGTCTGGCTGTGGGGTGCTTAAAAGGCCATCATTCGTGGCCTTATTTGAAGTTCCATTATTTTAAGTTTATAAAATGAAGGCATTAATACTAAAAAGTTAGCATGAGTCAATTTCTCATCAAATTATCCATTTGTTATACTCTTGATCTTTCCTAGACTAGACCACACGATGGTTGAAATTTTGATTTTGAGGCTACTTAGAGTATTGAAGCAATGGCACCCCACTCCAGTACTCTTGCCTGGAAAATCCCATAGATAGAGGAGCCTGGTGGGCTGCAGTCCATGGCGTCGCTGAGAGTTGGACACGACTCAGTGACTTCACTTTCACTTTTTGTTTTCATGCATTGGAGAAGGAAATGGCAACCTGCTGGGGTCCAGCCCCGGCAGGTCCAGGAAATTCGAAGCGTGGACGGCGTAGGCATCTTTGAAGTGTTTATTTATTAATAGAAGATTAGATTAGGAAGAAATAGTGTAGTAGGAAAATTAAGTGGAGAAAAGAGGCTGAATAACTTGGTTTACGTGGAAAGCCAATAAAATCTCAGGACAAGAGGTTTGCACCATCTACGTAGGCCACCGGCGCCCGCTTGAGTCTCTAAGAGTGCCCCACCTTGGGCTCCCTTTCGCGCAGGACTTAGAAAGCCAGGGCAAGTAAGTAGACATGGCGAGCCTCCACGCCCCAGATGGGAATTCAGCCAGAAGGGAGAGAGAAAGAGACACGGGGAAACCAGTCCTCCCAATGACTGGCTCCGGCCCCTATTGTCCTTCAAGGCCTTTTATACCTTTTCTGATTGTATATAGAGATCAAGGGGTAATACAAATTTATGCAGTGTTAGCAGCCCAAACTCTTATCAAAAACCAGGTCTTTCTCACTGCATACCTAGCTGTATACACAAGTCTTAGGTGATTTACATCATCTTCAGGCCTAAAGGGCCAATTAACATTTTATGGCTCTTTTCTGATAAGGGTTTGTTAACCAGAAGACTTATTTGTGTTAAAAGTGTTGTTCTTCCCAAAGTCTGGTGCCATTCCCAGAAAGCACTAAATAAAATTACATTCTTACATAGCAATTTGTAACAAGAGGAGTACAGTGATTTATAACAAAGGAAAGGTAATTAACTCAAAAGTCTAGCATTGTTAACATCAAACCTACTATATATCTTTTCCCATATCCCGTTTAGATTGATTAACATCTTCCTGGGTGCCCAAAAGACAAAGAATAAGGAGGTCTGGCAGCTATCATTGAGTCAACAGTGAAATTCTGTCACCAATGGGATTTTTAGCCCTATAACTTTAAGATACTTCAAGCTTTGTGCCCCTCGCAGTTGGGGGCTATAAGCAATTCACAAGCTGTAAAAAGGTTTGGAAAACTTAGGTAAATGAAAACATTTAAGTCAGAGGGTTGGCAGAGCGGGCTGAATTGAAACACTCCTTTCAAATGCAGAAGACTAAAGCCCAGAATTAACTTTCCAGAGAATGTCAGAAGAATTAGAAAAGGTGCAATGTCAGGCAGAATTCTTATTTTCTAGGTACATGCTCAGGAAATGCCAGGGAGAAACTCCGAGACTCGAATCGTCCTTGCCCATCGAGTCTGCCACATGACAATGTCACGGGTGGAATCCTCACGCTGGCTCCTGGCAGCAGGCATATTTGGGTTTCCTTAATTTTGGGGGTGTAGATGCTCAGGGAAACTCAGGGGGAATCTCTGAAATCCTAATCGTCTTGCCCATCGGATTTCTGCCACGTGACCGTTTCACGGGTGGGATTCCCTCGCTGGCTCCCGGCAGCAACCCACTCCAGCGTTCTTGCCTGGAGAATCCTAGGGATGGCAGAGCCTGGTGGGCTGCTGTCTATGGGGTCGCACAGAATCGGACACGACTGAAGCAACTTAGCAGCAGCAGCAGCAGCGGCAGCAGCAGCAGCAGAGTATTGAAAGCCTAAAGTATATGTTGGAGTCCTTTTATTCTTGAAGACATTGTTTGGTGTTTTATTCAGTAAGTACTTCCTAAATATATTTACAAAGGAGAGAGGCTCAGCATGTTGTCTGGAAGTGGTGGTATGTGCACAGGCTCATGAGGCACTGTTAGAAATGTAAGCCCTGTGTGTGTATGTGTGTGTATACTTTGGAACTGAGAGTGGGATATTAAACTTGGACTTTACAGCACATATATATCACTCTAAAATACCTGGACAGGTTAGGATGTTTATCAGGCAGCTTGCAAGAGCTGGGTCTTCAATTTCATCACATAAGTTTCTAGTAGAAGGTTAAAGACTGATGAAATAATACATTCTGCTAAGTAAACTATTGATGGTGGATCAATGCAAATAAAAGCAGATCTGTTTATTTAGACAAATACTATATTTCATTGACTCAGAAATGTTATCAGTCTATTATGTGCCATTATGTCATTGAGAAAGAAAAAAATCCTTCCAATTAAACTCTGACATAATGCTTTTGCATAACTATAATTTCTATTTATACTTATTGAAACTACTTTTTAGGCTTATTTGGACATAGATTTCTATCATTTAGAACGTTTGAACATTCATAAGAGGGAAAATACATTCAATAAATTGGTTAAAATATTCCTAAATGACTCCACATTGATATCTGATCCTTCTGAATCACATGTCACAGAGATGATCAGTAATGCAGCATTTCTTAAAAAACTAGCTTCACTATTCGTCTATGAGAATCTCTTCCATGTAACTGGCACTCCTCCTGCTAGTTCTGGTGTGCATGTGTAAGCAATGCCAATTGCATTAAAATGGCCATATCCCAACTTCAGTCAGGTTAATATGTGATATATGACTTAGTAAAATATGCTCAAATATTTGTAGTGCATAATGTAGTTAAAAATTATAGATCAAGCCCTCAAAGATAGGTTTTTCCTGTCAGATATCTCCAGAGTAAATATTATAGACTAATTCTGCTAATGTGAAGGGATGTAATTAGGAGAAACCATTAGTTTAGAAGTTTCTCAAATTTTTTAGTTTGTCAGAAACAAATGGCTTACTGGTTAAAAATGTTTATGCCTAGGCTTACCCCAGACCTATGAAATCAGAAGGCCTGGCTGTGACATTTTGACAAGCTACCTGGACATTTTGATGCAGGTAGTCTGGGGACCAGTGCTTTGATGCACCAGTTCCTATCTGACATACCTATAGTGTCATTAAGCTCTCAGACAACAGGCTTGGAAACTTCATGAACTCCTTAGTGGCCAAAAGAAAGAAAGACACTTAAATGTCGCCGCGTGGCTTGAGGACATCCTAGGAAGAAAGGAGCCAACATAATTCTGTACCAGATAAGAGAGTCTGAAATTGTAATTCCTTACAAAATTCTAAATAAGAAGTGTGGAAGTTATGCTCCTTGTTTCTCTCTTTTCAGTACTTACCTTTACATTTTAATAAAACATGCAATTATTTATTCAGCCCATATATCATGTAACAGCTAGGGCTCTTCATCACGAGATACATTCTGATGAGTCTGGCCAGGCTGGTCCCATTAACATTTTATTACATTAAAGAAGGCGTCAGTTTAGGGCCAGAAGAAGGGAGTGCCATACTGTTAGAGAAGCAAAGTAGCAGAATCATTTCCTATGACTCTTGTATTAATCAGAAATTCTAGTTTTTAAAATTCCTAGTGAAAATTCCAAATGTCTTAGCAATAACTTCTAACATGATTTTTTAAACCTACTTTCTCTTATGTCAGATAGTTCTAATGAGTAAATAACTTCTAATGCCTAAACTATTTCTTTAGTCATTTAGGAAACTAGCAATTAAAAAAAAAAACTTCTTTAGGTCTAAAAGAGCAGTTTGTGGGCTGTTTAGTCATCCCACTCCAGATGGGGTGAGGCTGTAGGGAAAAGTGGTGGGGTCCTTTTAAGCCAGAAAGTGGGTGTTTAACCATCATTCTGTGAGACTGAGAGAATGAAAAATGGTACCACCTTGAAGAAGGTGAGGAGGATGGAGGAAGGGGTGAGGTCTGAGGTAGACAGCCCCAGGCTTATTTTCTTTTCTGGTATACGATTTATCCTATAAGTAAGTAACAATGTTTCACACCAGTATCGATAGCTTCAGTTCAGTTCAGTCACTCAGTTGTGTCCGACTCTTTGCGACCCCATGAATCGCTTAGAGTTGACAATGTGTTTTCACGTCTACATTATCTTTGATCTTTTACCACGTTGCTTTAAGAAATAGACAACAGCGTTTCTATCCCTTATACTTTGCTGAGAAAAAAATGACATCATGTTAATCAGGAAAGCTGGTTGGTGTCTTGCACCGGGACTGCTGGTGGAGCTAGACTGAAAATCGGGATCTCCCGGCTCCAAGTGGAGAGTTGCTTTTGGTACTCACACTGCTTCTCTTCTGGTATCTGGGAAGTGCCCAGTGCTTCTAGCTGTGGGTCCATATTTGGAGGTAGAAGGACACTGCATGACATCTTACAGATGGATCATAGACTCAGAACCCTGATTGGAGAAAGGGCTAGTTGTTAGACTCCTTACATTAGCACCTTCCAGAACTGGGGGACAAAGACAAAGGCAACTGGGCAGTGAGAGCTCCTCACATGCCCCCAAGTCTAGACTTTCTCACTCTAAAAGAAATCCTGCCAGTTTGAGTCCACAGTGGAAGTTTCTAGATTTGATCAGGGTTAGAAAAATGACCTGATTCTGTGTCTGCTTCCTCAGGGGGCTCCGTTGGAATCAGAGCTCTGGATATGGTGTTCAAGTTCTTTGAGGGGTGCCCAGAGATTCAGGGTCAAGGTTTGCTGCAGAAACTGTATGTGTCCTGGGCTAACCTTCTCAAACTTCCCCACACTTGCTGTTCCTGCAGGGCTATTTGCTGTGAGCAACCATGATTGTCCCCCACCTGCCTACAGCCTTGACCTGCTTGCTCATTAAGACCAATCAGAGGCCCCTTGCAGGCAGGAAGCCAAATTTAAAAAGTGTGCTTTTCTTTACTCCCCTAAGCAGGTGTAGTTTTCGAAAATTGCCTGTAACATCAAATCCCTCTTTGCTATTAAAATTGTCTTTATTAAGAATTGGAGAACTGGAGAGATACTTCTTTTGGGAAAATATTTGCTCCAAGACATAAGATCATTTTAAAAGAATGAAACAAATCTTTACAAATTCAGACTCTTCTTAATAATAGTCACGATGCTCCTTTTGGTCTTAATTCGTTACTGAGGTAGAAAGGAGAGATGCGGGGTTTAAGATGACTTGCCTAAAGTCATAGTTTGGTAGTGATGGAGCTGTTTCCAGAACGTGGTGCTCCCAGACCCCAGGCTGCAGGTCAGGAGGACAAAGCTGGTTAGCTATGTTGGAGCTGACGTGATGGGACCAACCTCTCTCCTCAGACCCCATTCCACCCTCAGCTGCTTCTGCCATCTCTACTTCATTCCACCCTGTCCAAGAACCTGGCCTTACTTTGCTTCCCCTGGAACATGGTGGGGCCATATCTAACTTACTGCTCTCTGAAAATGGTTCTGGGAAACAACTGTATATGTTCACATGTTTATTAAGTATAAACTCTAATCATATGCTAGATCTCACCACAGACACATGCAAAATTGCCATCAGCTGGTGTCAAAGCAGCAAAACTCTCAGATGACACCAAAAACCAAAACCAAAATGAAACTAGAAAAAAGCCTCAAACATTTACCTTCCTCCACTTGCTCCTTGGAAATTTTCACCTTTGCAATTCATTCTATTTTTATTTTAAAAAAATTTTTAATTTAAAAGTTTTTATTGGAGTATAGTTGATTTACAGTGCTGTGTAGTTTCATGTGTATAGCAAAATGAATCAGTTATTCATATACATATAGTCACTCATTTTTGAATCCTTTTCCCATATAGGCAATTATAGAATATTGAGTAGAGTTCCTTGTGCTACAGAGTAGGTCCTTACTAGTTATCTATTTGATATATTGTTGTTTAGTCTTTGTCTTTGACTCTTTTGTGACCCCATGGACTGTAGCCCACTAGTCTCCTCTGTCCATGGGATTTCCCAGGCAAGAATACTGGAGTGGGTTGCCATTTCCTTCTCCAGGGGATCTTCCAGATCCAGGAATCAAACCTGCATCTCCTGCATTGACAGGTGGGTTCTTTACCACTCAGCCACCAGGGAAGCCCATTTTATGTATAGTAGTGTGTATATGTCAATATTAATCTTCCAGTTTATCTCTGTACCTCAATTTAGATGAAAAAATGTTGATTTATTTGGTTGCTTTGGGTCTTGGTTGCTGCACACAGGCTCTTTCGTCGTGGTGTGTGGGCTCAGTAGTTGAGGCCCATGGGCTTTGTTGCTCAGTGGTGTGTGGGATCTTACTTCCCCGATCATGTCTCCTGCATTACAAGGCAGATTCTTTTTTTTTTTTTACAAGGCAGATTCCTAACCAGTGGACCATCAGAAAGTCCCTCAATTTAAATTAAATTTATCTGATAAAGAATTTTATGAGGAATTATTATTGTGCCATGTACAATAATAAGCATGGTAAAGTTTGAATTGAGCATGAGCTTTGGCATATTCTCAGAGCCTTTCTCTCTTTAGCTATCCAGAAAAGATACTTGATATAATCACAAGCAATTATCATGTGCAATGTCAAGCACAAAATGCCAGTACGTGTTACCTAGGCCTATTTTTCTACTTGGCATAATATCACATACGATGCAGGGAGCTCCAATCCAGTGCTCTCTGACAACCTAGACAGGTGGGATGGGGTGGGAGGTAGGATGGAGGTTCCAGAGGGAGGAAACATATGTATAACTAGGCTGATTCATGTTGATATATGACAGAAACCAACATAATATTGTAAAGAAATTATATTGTGATTAAAAATAAATTTAAATGAAAAAATGAAAAAAATCACAATGGTATTTTAAATGCACACGGTGTACTGAGTTGAATAGTTATATGGTTTTTATTGCGTCTCCATTCTCTACTGCAGAAGGCCACAAGCTGTCCTTTGGATTGTGAGGTGGTCTGTTTGACTCACCATGGCTTGAACTTGCATTTTCAGAGCTGTGAAAGCTTATGTGATTCCTCCTGACCTCACTGACAGCCGATGTACACAATAAGGTTAGAGATTTGCTGATTGTACCTCAAAGCAAGCCTGCCAGGTGGACTTCCTATCCTCAACATCATCAGCTTTGTCTTCATCTTATTTCCGCCTCCTGCAGATTAAAGATAGCTCCTTGTTAACTCATACTCTGATTTCCTAACTCTTCATGGTCATAGCTAGCTTTCCTCTTAAGACTGGTTGAACAGTGGATTAAAGACAATCTCTTTAACAAGTGGTGCTTGGAAAACTGGTCAGCCACTCGTAAAAGAATGAAACTAGACCACTTTCTAACACCATACACAAAAATAAACNTCCCTTAAATCTATTTCTCACTTCCACTGTATAAGGGATTTGATTCAGGTCATACCTGAATGGTCTAGTTGTTTTCCCTACTTTCTTCAATTTATACATGTAAAGTGTTAGTCACTCAGTTGTGTCTGACTCTGCAACCCTCTGGACTGTAGCCTGCCAGGCTCCTCTGTCCATGGATTCCCTAGGCAAGACTACAGGAGTGGGCTGACATTTCCTTTTCCTGGCGATCTTCCTGACCTAGGGATGGAGCATGTGTCTCCTGCATTAGCAGGTGGATTCTTTACCAGGAAAACCCTGAAATGTACATATAGTCATCCACATCAGAAAAGGTTTAAATTTATACCACAAATCCTAAATTTCAAGGACCATTACAAGAATGGTGATAGCCCCCATTGGCTCCTTCAGGCAAGACACTTGTGTTGTTCTGCCTGAGTTGACTTTGAATTGCTAGGTAACATATAGCTATATATCTCATTAGCAAGTTTAGAACCACTATTTGAATAATTTTGCATATAATTTAAGTAAACAAAGCATATGTGGGAAATGTTAACTAGTGACTATCTGTGGACAGATTATCTCTGGTAAACAGTGATGAAAGGTTTATTGTCAACAACAAATACCCATTTAGAACTCTGGAGAATTCCCACATGCACCTGAGATTTATAACACAGCTCAATTTGGTCTAGCCTCATTTCAAGGGCTGAAGAACCACAGGTGGCTAGCATCAAGGTCTACCTAGCAAACTCAAAGTTTCCTTTTTTGTTATGTTTCATTTTTGAGCATCTGCATTTCATAACCATTTGCTTATCTGAAATGTTGATATCCTCATCTTTCCCTTTCCTCTTGAGGTCTAAAGGTACACATGATGCTAAAAGTACACAGTCAAGTCTTTTTTTATCAGGAACCAAACCTAGATAGCATATTCAAAAGCAGAGACATTACTTTGCCGACTAAGGTCCCTCTGGTCAAGGCTATGGTTTTTCCAGTAGTCATGTATGGATGTGAGAGTTGGACTGTGAAGAAGGCTGAGAGCCGAAGAATTGATGCTTTTAAACTGTAGTGTTGGAGAAGACTCTTGAGAGTCCCTTGGACTGCAAGGAGATCCAACCAGTCCATTCTGAAGGAGGGCAGCCCTGGGATTTCCTTGGAAGGAATGATGCTGAAACTCCAGTACTTTGGCCACCTCATGCGAAGAGTTGACTCATTGGAAAAGACTCTGATACTGGGAGGGATTGGGGTCAGGAGGAGAAGGGGACGACCGAGGATGAGATGGCTGGATGTTATCACTGACTCGAAGGACGTGAATCTGAGTGAACTCCAGGAGTTGGTGATGGACAGGGAGGCCTGGCGTGCTGCGATTCATGGGGTCGCAAAGAGTCGGACATGACTGAGCAACTGAACTGAATTGAACTGAACGTGAGAAATGAGAGAAGTTTGATATCCAACAGGCTTCAAAATACAGTATTTAAAGTTTCATACAGATTGCTATTAAAATTTTGATATTCTATAAAATTCACTAACATAAAACTATTACCTTTTGCCAAGTACCTATCATGTTCCAGATACTTGGAGAATGCCTCATAAAATTTGCCTCCAATACTAACATTAGCCCTATTATATAGGGCACATATTATTATCCATATTTGTTACATGAAAAAACAAGTCTCAGTTAAAGTCAGATTTTGCTCAAGGTTTTCTGACCAGGAAGAAGCATAAGTTTCTCCAAATTAAATTTACCTGGCTCCCTATGGAAAAGCTTATAGCAACACTGCCCCAAAGAAATATATGTATGTGCTGCTGCTGCGAAGTTGCTTCAGTTGTGTCCGACTCTGTGTGACCCCACAGACGGCAGCCCACCAGTCTCCCCCATCCCTGGGATTCTCCAGGCAAGAACACTGGAGTGGGTTGCCATTTCCTTCTCCAATGCATGAAAATGAAAAGTGAAAGTGAAGTCATTTAGTCATGTCCAACTCTTAGCGACCCCATAGACTGTGGCCTACCAGGCTCCTCCGTCCATGAGATTTTCCAAGCAAGAGTACTGGAGTGGGGTGCCATTGCCTTCTCCATACCCCTATGTAATTTAAAATCTTTCCAGTCACTATACTTAAAAAGTAACAAGAACTCAATGAAAATAGTTACAATATTTTTTACTTAATCCAGTATATCCTAAAATCATCATTTCAACATGTAATCAATAAATATTCATGAGGTATTTTGCTTTTCTTTTTCTTATTAAGATTTGAACTCCAGTGTGCATTAAATACAAGACAACTTGGTTTGGTCTAGACACATTTCTAGTGTCAAGAGCCACCAGTGGTTGCTGGCTACTATATTGATACTACATATTTGGTTACAAATAAAGTTATGGAGCAACATAAGATTCAAAAGGCAAAAGATAAGTTGGTCCCTGGCCCTGTCACTGCCATCTGAAGCTTACTGGACAAGAGCTTAACTTGAATCTTTTTCTCTCAAATGTAAAGATTGGGTGATAGTCCTTAACCCATAAAGTTGGGGGCAGGTAAATTTAGTATTTGATGGAAAAGATTTGACCGATCACCTGACACATAGTAGGCATCAAAAGACAATCGGTCAGTTCTCTCCCTTTTTGCCTCTTTTGCTTATAGATATGTTCCTATAAATCATATAGGAACTTGTAGAACAGCCTTTTGGACTCCGTGGGAGAGGGAGAGGGTGGGAGGATTTGGGAGCGTGGCATTGTAACATGTATGATATCATAAGTGAAACGAATCGCCGGTCTAGGTTCGTTGCAGAAGGCTTGGGACTGATGCGCGGGGATGATCCGGAGGGATGGTGTGGGGAGGAAGGGNCTGTGGGAGAGGGAGAGGGTGGGAGGATTTGGGAGCGTGGCATTGTAACATGTATGATATTATAAGTGAAACGAATCGCCGGTCTAGGTTCGATGCAGAAGGCTTGGGACTGATGCGCGGGGATGATCCGGAGGGATGGTGTGGGGAAGGGAGGGGAAGGGGGGAGTCGGGATTGGGAACTCAGGTACACTTGTGGCTGATTCATGTCAATGTATGGCAAGATGAGTACAGTATTGTAAAGCAAAACAAGCTAAGGAATAAAGATTTAAACTTAAAAAAAAAAAAAAAGACTGGTTGATCTGAGCTCAGGGTTGAGAGAGACAAAAATACAGCTAGACAAAAATCCCTTAGGGACTGTGCTGGGACCAACAGTTTTTGTGGGGTCTTGGAAAGAGTTGAAGGAGCCCCCAAAATGAGCTGTTAGGTACCACTTGTTGAGTTGGTTTCACCGTCTGTGAGCTCTGTTGAGCACATTTTCTTTACTCTTCTGTGTATTGTGTTACAGTTTGCTATTATTTTTGAATTTGGTATCCTCAGTTGATATATTCTCTCTTTGTTGTTATCATTTACTAAAGTGAAAGTGAAAATTAAGTCGCTCAGTCGTGTCCGACTCTTTGCGACCCCATGGACTGTAGCCCACCAGGCTTCTCCATCCATGGGATTCTCCAGGCAAGAATACTGGAGTGGGTTGCCATTTCTTTCTCCAGGGGATCTTCCTGACCCAGGGATTGAACCCAGGTCTCCCTCATTAGAGGCAGACGCTTTAACCTCTGAGCCACCAGGGAAGCCCTAAGTATTACCAATTTTGAGAAATGCAGAAGGTGGTTTCCTGTGAGCTCCTCTTCTTCCCCTCAACTCTTGGGATTTGGACATTCAAAGGCCTTTATTGTTTCTTCTTTAAATTCCTATAATAATCAGAAGATTCTTACCTTTTTTTTTTAAAAAAAATGTGCCAATTCTGTGATGGCTGTATTTTTACATTGAAGAGTTGCTGCTACGTTGCTGCTAAGTAGCTACAGTCGTGTCCAACTCTGTGCAACCCTAGAGACGGCAGCCCACCAGGCTCCCCTGTCCCTAGGATTCTCCAGGCAAGAACACTGGAGTGGATTGCCATTTCCTTCCCCAAAATTGAAGAGTAGTCATCGTTTATTGAATGCATATTACTTGACTGACACTTTCCATCACTTATCAGTCTTGACATTGACCCTATTAAGAAGGTATTATTAGCCCATTGTGTGCCATGGAGAAATGGAGGCTTAGAGACATTAAACTAAGTATACTTAGGGAGTGAGTGGCAGAGTAGAGATTTGGATCCGGCTCTGACAGAATCCAAAATTTATAGCTAGACCAAATTAGTGTGCAGACTGGATCCAGTCCAAAAGAAATGAAGGCACAGATGATGTTTTCTAATTTGAATGAAATACTGGCTAACATTTAAAAATTAAGGGGTTACATTCAAAAGTCTGGATTCTACCTTCTCTTTAAAGAAATCAGAAGATTGGGCACAATGTGCTCATTTTCCTACATGGCAGCTGTCAGCCAACCCTAGGGATTGGCTGCTCCCCTTAGAGGAGGCATGTGCTTGCAGGTGGACAAATTCCCTTCCTTGTATTACATGCCACCTGGTGTAGCTTACCACTTCACCCACTTGGGTCACCTGTTTGGAATCTACATGTCTTTGCCTTTACAATATTTGTTCTAGTCTCTGGAGATGGTCTGCCTTAGGGTTGGAGTCCTGTTTTTATGATTTGCTAACTGTGTGACCTGACAAGTTACTTAACTCCGTGAGTCCTCAGTTTTCACATCTCTAAGATGGTGATAAGAATAGCACATAGCTCTTGAGGTTTCTTTGAAAGTTAAGGGTGGTAACTTCCGTAAAGAACTTAGCATGTTTGATGCATCATAAGCTTTATATCACCACTCTTCTCAGAAAATAGAGTTCAGCAAAGTTTGAACAAGAACCCTTTCTCGGGATCAGCCTGAATTGTGAATAAGGCCATCAAGACCACTAGCCATGGAAATATGATTATGTTGTAATTGGCAATGTGAGTTTGACATTAGACTGACATGGTTCAAGTTCAACCTCTGACATTACAGGGATCTTGGACAAATTACTTAGTGTCTTTCTGACTCAGATTCCTCACTCATAAAATGGGCATGAAAATGGTACCTAGTTCATAATGTTGTGGTGAGGATCAAGTGAATTAATACATGTCAAATGCTTCAGAACAGTGTTTGGCAATACCATGCACTCAATGGATGTTATCCACTATTGAAAACAATTAATCAGTGTGCCATTTGCCGAGTCTATGTTTCCTTCTGGGAGATTAAGGTAGAATATTTGAAACTGGATTGTCATGAAAAATTTGGGAAATTTGGAAGCTGAGTCACTTGCTTTCATTTCCTGTGTTCTCAGTTCCCTGCGCCTTCTGTCTTCTGCTGCTACTGCTACTGCTGCTAAGT